>CAMXCT020000837.1:192491-205266 GCA_947184155.2 Cladocopium goreaui
AAGGTGCTGTGCACGGTGCTGTGCAGGGTGCTGTCCAGACTGCGGTGGCGAAGTCTGGCAAAGGTGCTGTGCAGGGTGCTGTGCAGGGTGCTCTGCAGGGTGCTCTGCAGGGTGCTCTGCAGGGTGTTCTGCAGGGTGCTCTGCAGGGTGCTCTGCAGGGTGTTGTCCAGACTGCGGTGGCGATGTCTGGCAAACGTGCTGTACAGGGTGTTGTGCAGGGTGCTGTCCAGACTGCGGTGGCGAAGTCTGGTAAAGGTGCTGTACAGGGTGCTATCCAGACTGCGGTGGCGAAGTCTGGCAAAGGAAAGGCGCTGTGCAGGGTGCTGTCCAGACTGCGGTGGCGAAGTCTGGCCAAGGTGCTGTGCAGGGTGCTGTCCAGATTGCGGTGCGAAGTCTGGCCAAGGTGCTCTGCAGGGTGCTGTGCAGGGTGTTGTCCAGACTGCGGTGGCGAAGTCTGGCAAAGGTGCTGTGCAGGGTGCTGTCCAGACTGCGGTGCGAAGTCTGGCCAAGGTGCTGTGCAGGGTGTTGTGCAGGGTGTTGTCCAGACTGCGGTGGCGAAGTCTGGCAAAGGTCCTGTGCAGGGTGCTGTGCAGGGTGCTCTGCAGGGTGCTCTGCAGGGTGTTGTCCAGACTGCGGTGGCGATGTCTGGCAAAGGTGCTGTGCAGGGTGCTTTGCAGGGTGCTGTCCAGGCTGCGGTGGCGAAGTCTGGCAAAGGGAAGGCGCTGTTCAGGGTGCTGTGCAGGGTGCTGTGCAGGGTGTTGTACTAGTGCGGTGGCGAAGTCTGGCAAAGGTGCTGTGCAGGGTGCTGTCCAGATTGCGGTGCCGAAGTCTGGCAAAGGTGCTGTGCAGGGTGCTGTGCAGGGTGCTGTTCAGACTGCAGTGGCGAAGTCTGGCCAAGGTGCTGTGCAGGGTGCTGTGCAGAGTGCTGTTCAGACTGCAGTGGCGAAGTCTGGCAAAGGTGCTGTGCAGGGTGCTGTGCAGGGTGCTGTGCAGGGTGCTGTGCAGGGTGCTGTGCAGGGTGCTGTCCAGACTGCGGTGGCGAAGTCTGGCCAAGGTGCTGTGTAGGGTGCTGTGCAGGGTGCTGTCCAGATTGCGGTGCCGAAGTCTGGCAAAGGCGCTGTGCAGGGTGCTGTGCAGGGTGCTGTGCAGGGTCTGAGCCAAGGCGCTTTTTCGTTGCCGCATATCATTTTGACATGCGCATTTTTCGTGCAAAAACATTTTTATGCCGGCCCATCAGCCAAACGCAAACATGCCGCTACCGGTCCATTAAGCAAAACAAAAGGTTCTGTTACCGGCTCAGTAAACAAAACAAAACAACATTAAGAACCATGAGTTCGAACTTTTTGGAATCAACAGATCCTTCCACTGGTAACGTATGCTTTTTCAGGTTTGGAACCATGAGTTTCAAGCTTTGGGAACCCGCAGTTCCTTACAATGATGGCCGCTTAGCTTCGAAAACATAAATTCTAACTTCTGGGAACCGGCAATTCGTTGCAATGGTAACCTCTGGTTCCCAAGTTGGGAACCGCAAGTTTCAACGTCTGGGAACCGGCAGTTCCTTGCCATGGTAACCTTTGGTTCCCACGTTGGGAACCATGAGTTCCAACCTTTAGGAACCGGAAGCTCTTTGCAATGGTAACCTATGGTTCCCAGGTTGGGAAGCATGAGTTCCAACCTCTGGTAACCGGCAGTTGCTTGCAATGGTAATCTCTGGTTCCCAGGTTGGGAACCAGGAGTTCCAACCTCTGGGAACCGGCAGTTCCTTGCCATGAACCAAACGCAAACATTCCGGTACCTGTCCATTAAGCAAAACAAAGCGTTCTGTACCGGTCCATTAAGCAAAACCATGAAGTTGTAAAGAAAATGTTTTCATATCAGTTTGACATGCACCTGTTTCGTGCAAAAACATTTTTATGATTTTTTATGCCGGCCCATCAACCAAACGCAAACATTCCGCTACCGGTCCATTAAGCAAAACAAAAGGTTCTGTTACCGGCTCAGTAAATAAAACAAAACAACATTAAGAACCATGAGTTTTAACTTTTTGGAATCAACAGATCCTTCCACTGGCAACGTATGCTTTTTCAGGTTTGGAACCATGAGTTTCAAGCTTTGGGAACCCGCAGTTCCTTACAATGATAGCCGCTTAGCTTCGAAAACATAAATTCTAACTTCTGGGAACCGCAATTCCTTGCAATGGTAACCTCTGGTTCCCAGGTTGGGAGCCGTAAGTTTCAACGTCTGGGGACCGGCAGTTCCTTGCCATGGTAACCTTTGGTTCCCACGTTGGGAACCATCAGTTCCAACCTCTAGTAACCGGCAGTTGCTTGCAATGGTAACCCATGGTTCCCAGGTTGGGAACCAGGAGTTCCAACCTCTGGTAACCGGCAGTTGCTTGCAATGGTAACCTCTGGTTCCCAGGTTGGGAACCAGGAGTTCCAACCTGTGGGAACCGGCAGTTCCTTGCAATGGTAACCTGTGGTTCCCACGTTGGCAACCGTGAGTTCCAACCTTTGGGAACCAGCAGTTCCTTGCCATGAACCAAACGCAAACATTCCGGTACCGGTCCATTAATCAAAACAAAGCGTTCTTTACCGGTCGATTAAGCAAAACCATAAAGTTGTAAAGAAAATGTTTTCATATCATTTTAACATACACCTTTTCGTGCAAAAACATTTTTATGCCGGCCCAGCAGCCAAACGCAAACATTCCGATACCGGTCCATTAAGCAAAACAAAAGGTTTTGTCACCGGCTCAGTAAACAAAACAAAACAACATTAAGAACCATGAGTTTTAACTTTTTGGAATCAACAGATCCTTCCACTGGTAACGTATGCTTTTTCAGGTTTGGAACCATGAGTTTCAAGCTTTGGGAACCCGCAGTTCCTTACAATGATAGCCCTTAGCTTCGAACACATAGAGTTCTAACCTCTGGGAACCGTCAATTCGTTGCAATGGTAACCTCTGGTTCCCAGGTTGGGAGCCGTAAGTTTCAACGTCTGGGGACCGGCAGTTCCTTGCCATGGTAACCTTTGGTTCCCACGTTGGGAACCATCAGTTCCAACCTCTAGTAACCGGCAGTTGCTTGCAATGGTAACCCATGGTTCCCAGGTTGGGAACCAGGAGTTCCAACCTCTGGGAACCGGCAGTTGCTTGCAATGGTAACCCATGGTTCCCAGGTTGGGAACCAGGAGTCCCAACCTCTGGGAACCGGCAGTTCCTTGCAATGGTAACCCATGGTTCCCAGGTTGGGAACCAGGAGTTCCAACCTCTGGGAACCGGCAGTTCCTTGCAATGGTAACCTGTGGTTCCCACGTTGGCAACTGTGAGTTCCAACCTTTTGAAACCGGCACTTCCTTGCCATGAACCAAACGCAAACATTCCGGTACCGGCCCATGAAGCAAAACAGAGCGTTCTGTACCGGTCCATTAAGCAAAAACATAAAGTTGTAAAGAAAATGTCTTCATATCATTTTAACATGCACCTTTTTCGTGCAAAAACATTTTTTTGCCGGCCCATCAGCCAAACGCAAACATTCCGCTACCGGTCCATTAAGCAAAACAAAAGGTTCTGTTACCGGCTCAGTAAATAAAACAAAACAACATTAAGAACCATGAGTTCTAACTTTTGGGCATCAACAGTTCCTTCCACTGGTAACGTATGCTTTTTCAGGTTTGGAACCATGAGTTTCAAGCTTTCGCAACCCGCAGTTCCTTACAATGCTTCGAAAACAAAAATTCTAATTTCTGGGAACCGGCAATTCCTTGCAATGGTAACCTCTGGTTCCCAGGTTGGGAACCGTAAGTTTCAAGGTTTGGGAACCGGCAGTTCCTTGCCATGGTAACCTTTGGTTCCCACGTTGGGAACCATCAGTTCCAACCTTTAGGAAACGGAAGTTCTTTGCAATGGCAACCTATGGTTCCCAGGTTGGGAAGCATGAGTTCCAACCTCTGGTAACCGGCAGTTGCTTGCAATGGTAACCCATGGTTCCCAGGTTGGGAACCAGGAGTTCCAACCTCTGGGAACCGGCAGTTCCTTGCAATGGTAACCTGTGGTTCCCAGGTTGGCAACCGTGAGTTCCAACCTTTGGGAACCGGCAGTTCCTTGCCATGAACCAAACGCAAACATTCCGGTACCGGTCCATTAATCAAAACAAAGCGTTCTTTACCGGTCGATTGAGCGAAACCATAAAGTTGTAAAGAAACTGTTTTCATATCATTTTGACATGCACCTTTTCGTGCAAAAACATTTTTTTGCCGGCCCAGCAGCCAAACGCAAACATTCCGCTACCGGTCCATTAAGCAAACAAAAGGTTCTGTTACCGGCTCAGTAAATAAAACAAAACAACATCAAGAACCATGAGTTTTAACTTTTTGGAATCAACAGATCCTTCCACTGGTAACGTATGCTTTTTCAGGTTTGTAACCATGAGTTTCAAGCTTTGGGAACCCGCAGTTCCTTACAATGATAGCCGCTTAGCTTCGAAACATAAGTTCTAACCTCTGAGAACCGGCAATTCCTTGCAATGGTAGCCTCTGCTCTTAGGTTGGGACCCGTAAGTTTCAACGTCTGGGAACCGGCAGTTCCTTGCCATGGTAACCTTTGGTTCCCACGTTGGGAACCATGAGTTCCAACCTTTAGGAACCGGAAGTTCTTTGCAATGGTTACCTGTGGTTCCCAGGTTGGGAAGCATGAGTTCCAACCCCTGGTAACCGGCAGTTGCTTGCAAAGGTAGCCTCTGGTTGGGAACCATGACTTCTAACCTGTGGGAACCGGCAGTTCCTTGCAATGGTAACCTGTGCTTCCCACGTTGGCAACCGTGAGTTCCAACCTTTTGAAACCGGCACTTCCTTGCCATGAACCAAACGCAAACATTCCGGTACCGGCCCATGAAGCAAAACAAAGCGTTCTGTACCGGTCCATTAAGCAAAAACATAAAGTTGTAAAGAAAATGTTTTCATATCATTTTGACATGCACCTTTTTCGTGCAAAAAACATTTTTATGCCGGCCCATCAGCCAAACGCAAACATTCAGCTACCGGTCCATTAAGCAAAACAAAAAGTTCTGTTACCGGCTCAGTAAACAAAACAAAACAACATTAAGCACCATGAGTTCTAACTTTTTGGAATCAACAGATCCTTCCACTTTCAGATTTGGAACCATGAGTTTCAAGCTTTGGGAATCCGCAGTTCCTTACAATGATAGCCGCTTAGCTTCGAAAACATAAGTTCTAACCTCTGGGAACCGGCAATTCGTTGCAATGGTAACCTCTGGTTCCCAGGTTGGGAACCGCAAGTTTCAAGGTCTGGGAACCGGCAGTTCATGGTAACCTATGGTTCCCAGGTTGGGAAGCATGAGTTCCAACCTCTGGTAACCGGCAGTTGCTTGCAATGGTAACCCATGGTTCCCAGGTTGGGAACCAGGAGTTCCAACCTGTGGGAACCGGCAGTTCCTTGCAATGGTAACCTGTGGTTCCCACGTTGGCAACCGTGAGTTCCAACCTTTGGAAACCGGCAGTTCCTTGCCATGAACCAAACGCAAACATTCCGGTACCGGTCCATTAAGCAAAACAAAGCGTTCTGTACCGGTCCATTAAGCAAAACCATAAAGTTGTAAAGAAAATGTCTTCATATCATTTTAACATGCACCTTTTTCGTGCAAAAACATTTTTTTGCCGGCCCATCAGCCAAACGCAAACATTCCGCTACTGGTCCATTAAGCAAACAAAAGGTTCTGTTACCGGCTCAGTAAACAAAACAAAACAACATCAAGAACCATGAGTTTTAACTTTTGGGAATCAACAGTTCCTTCCACTGGTAACGTATGCTTTTTCAGGTTTGGAACCATGAGTTTCAAGCTTTGGGAACCCGCAGTTCCTTACAATGATGGCCGCTTAGCTTCGAAAACATAAGTTCTAACCTCTGGGAACCGGCAATTCGTTGCAATGGTAACCTCTGGTTCCCAGGTTGGGAAGCATGAGTTTCAAGGTGTGGGAGCCGGCAGTTCCTTGCAATGGTAACCTTTGGTTACGAGGTTGGCAACCATGAGTTCCAAATTTCAGGATTTGGTAATTGCTGGAAATGGAAATCTATGGTTGCCACGTTGGGAACCATGAGTTTCAATTTCGTGGAAGCGGCAATTTCTGCAATCGTAGTCCGTTAATGGTTTTGTTCAGTGGCAAGCGTGGAGAACCTAGTCATATGAAAACATCAAAGCGTGATGAAAATAGGAACCTAGTCATATGGAGGCGTGTGCGTTTACCAAGGACTGCCGCGTGTTACAGATAAGCAATTTGATGCCGGCCCATTAAGCAAAACAAAAGGCTGTAAAGAACATGTTTTCATATCATTCTAACATTAAGCCAAACAAAGCGTTCTGTTACCGGCCCATTACGCAAAACCAAGCAATACCGATGCGTGAAAGTTGCCAGACTTGCTTGAATCGTTGGGAACCAGGATTGCCTTCAAATGCGATTTCAAGGTTCCAAGGTTGGAAATCGTGGGCGGCAAGGAAAAACATTTTTTTTTTTGACGCAACCTCTGTGATGTCAATCCGACACGCAAATCTTTGAGTCCAAACGCATCATCATTTTGATCATTCAACAAGACAAAACAAAACGCGTTTTCAAAGAATATTTGCTCATGTCAATTGAGTAGGCAGATGCTGTGAAATTTGCTTGTCGAGACATCCGCTATATCACTGACCCATTGACGCGGCATGAAAAAACGTTTCTGAAATCTTTTCTATCTGGGGTCTATGCCGGTGTAATTCCATGTTTTTGATGATTGTTTTCTTGTCAAGCAGCAACGTGTTTCATCAAACTAGCAATGCATGTTCGATTTGATTGTCCACGTCGCAGTGCGTTCAAGGTCAAACCCCCGCCCCACCGCACAACTTTCACCGGAACACCTGGGGCGAAATGGAGCACGGCGCCGGTGCTGCCAGTGATGCTTTTGCTGCGGTGCGGGGCTTGATGGTGGTGAGGTCGGCGGCTGGGACCGTTCATACGGTCGGGTGCCCCAGCCTGCTCCACGCCGGACACCTCAACGAAATCCATTTATGCCGCATCTGCCCAAACCCCGAACACCTGCTGTTTGTCAGCAAGGGGGATAGCAGCCGGTTGGCGCACCGCGACCTTGGCTGCCGCTACTTGGGGAATTTCGGGGTTCGATTCTGTGAAGGTGTGCCGCAGATGCTGGATGGGCTGGAGCGCGGGAAAAAAGAGCAGAGGGATCGCAAGAGTCAGTGTCAAACGATGTCAAACATTGAGTGGACTAGGGCTGCAAGTGTGTTTATAAGTATTTAAAGCATGACACAGCATGACATGATTTTGATGATTAGATGTTGGTGTTCCTCATCCTTCTTTTGACGTTGACCCGGCTGCAATGTGACAACAAGACCTTTGGTGATGATTTGATGTTTGTGTGTTCCTGATCCTTCTTTTCATGTTGACCCGGCTGCAATGTGACAACAAGACCTTTGGTGATGATTTTGATGATTTGATGTTTGTGTGTTCCTGATCCTTCTTTTGATGATGGCCCGGCTGCAATGTGACAACAAGACCTTTGGTGATGATTTTGATGAATTTTGATGATTTGATGTTTGTGTTCCTCATCCTTCTTTTGATGTCGACCCGGCTGCAATGTGACAACAAGACCTTTGGTGATGAGTTTGATGATTTGATGCTTGTGTGTTACTCATGCTGCTTTTGATGGTTTTTGCGTGTGTTCTCCATGTTTGGTACTTTTTGAAAGATTCTGAGTGTCAGTTTGGTGTGAGTTTACACCAAACTGGCACCCCTGGGTGTCCGTTTTTAACGGACACTAAATTGCCCCCCTACAGAACACTGCAAATACCAAGCAAAAGGTTGTTTTGTTTGTAAAACTAACACCAAACTGACAGTGTCATTTTTATGAAACTGACACCACTGACACCCAAAATCTTCAAGACTTCATGATTTTTTTTACAATCCCTAAAAACTGAACAAATCATCAAACATCTAGAAAATAATAATCTAAATCCATGGGTTGTGTGATGAAACAAATTCATTTCAGTTTTGAAGAATGCCAGATTGTCAAAAGGATAGAATTGCGACATCAACAAATCCATGAAGACTTGGTCTCAAGAGAAATTGCCCTGAAGTTGAACTTTGCAGACTGCAATAAAACCTTGAGCTGCAACCCACATGAATGATATACATGTTACTTAGTATCTTTAAATTTTTACTTGGTCAATCCGTTGAGTATAGCACCTAGTTATGTGACTAAGACATCCATGGTATCAAGATATAACCTAGACTAGACCAAAAAAAAAGATATCGCCATCGCCATGAAAAAATGTGCAATCAGCCAAGTTGCTCATGCCAGCAGTGAGGGTCTCTGTGCAATGAAGATTATTTTGCTTGATTTCACCATTAGTAAAATACTTTGGTACAAGGTTGTTCTATCCCTGCTGCAAAGCGACCCACACTTTCCACAGCAATGACGCACACACACACCACACATTCACAATTCACACTGGCCAACAAACATTCAAACCATAACGAAGTCGAAATGTATATCCATCAGTCACTAAAAGTCGATATCAATAGTTCTCAATGTTTGACCATTCAAAGAGACCGCTCCTCAATAATTATTGTTCTGAAATTGACCACGTGCATACCATACAGTAAAAGCCAGTATCAAGAAAAATGCTGACGGTTTCATGACATGAATAAGCAACTCACTTTAAGCAAAATAAACATTCAATTTGACTAAGTGCATCCCATAGGGATCATGCTCACCATACTTGCTAAAGGCCATTGGCTGATGAACTAAAGACAAAAACCAAACATAGAAACTATTTCAAGACATGTAAACGGCCCATGTTGGGCCAATCTCCACCCAGGTTTAAGGTCTTCTGGGTTGTGTCTACCTAAGTATATTTTATTCCACCTCTTGTTTTTTTCGGCATGTTCTATTTTTTCTTCAATTGGGGGCCTCCATTCTATACCCAAAAAGGGCGCGCGGACCCAACAAAAAGATGTTTATATTGCGTATTTTTTCGGCAAGGAAACCCATGGAGTAAGCCTTTGTGTTCTTCTTCCTATCGGTCGGTTCATCTTCCTTTTTGTCAAATATGGTTCTTCATTTGTTCTTTTTTTGAAGGGGCTACAATGATATCTTTCTACCTCCTATCTATCTTTCTATCTTCCTACCTTGTCTTTTTGCAATGCTTCTGTTCTATCTATGTTTCCTTTCAACATATCGACATGTTGGTCTTTTGATTGTTCTGTTTATGTTTACCAATGTTGTTGTTACTATGTTTTTTTCTGTTTATCTGTCCTTCTTTCTTTTCATCCATCTGTCTATGTAACTATCTATTTTCTCTACTATTGATCTATTGATATATCTATGTATCTAGTCATCTGCCTATCATTCCCATCTATATGTCTATGTGTCTACCTTCCCCTCCTTCTTCCAACCTTTCTTCGATCATTCTTTCTACCTGTCGATGTGTTTCTTGCTGGTGTTCTTTCTATCGGTCTATCTACCTATGGTTCTCTTTCTATGTTCTTTCTTTTCATGATTCCTGTTTAAGTAACATTGATATGTTTTTGGTGGCAAACATGCTGCTACATATCATGAAACGAAAGTGCAATGAACCTGTTTTCCTTGTCAAAAATGAGTTTTCATGACATGTGTGTTTGCGTGGGACTGGCATGTCTTGTTTTCATACATATGTGATTGCTGAATGTTGTCATTACCATTGAAAGTTGATTATTGCTCAAAGAAAAAACATATATGTATACGTTTAAAATTATCTCCATTTTTCATTTAACAAAATTCCTCAAAATCAGCAAATTTGATTTAAGTCTTAAGGCAATTTTAAAAAATGCCTAAACAAATAGTTTAGCAAAAAATTAACTAATAGTCAGGATTTTGCCTTCAGTTAAGGAATTAGCTATTAGTCAGAAAATTGTCTAATCTGGTCTTAGAGGCATATATCTCCTATATTCAAAAACTCAAACTCCAGAACATTCCAAAATCAGCTCCAAAGATATGGGGGAAAAAAAACTGTGTTCATCACGTTCGTCCCCGGTGTTTCTAGTGGAATACATGTCGCCGCCACACGTCACCTGTCCCAGGAGATTTTCCAGGTCTACGACGCCCTGAGCAAAGTTCCCAATGGTTTCTTCACCATCGCCGCAGCCTTTGGCAACGTCCATGGCGTGTACCAACCAGGCAATGTGAAGCTGGAACCTACCATCCTGGATAAGGCAAGCGGGGATGGGGCTGGTGGATATGTATAGGGCCGGAATGGTTTGGGTATTTGTTTCCCATTGACATCTTGGATATGGATGTTTGGACATTTAAGTGAGAAGTTCGGGAATTCATGAACAAGTACTGGGGTTTAAGCAAACTGCACGCATATGAACTAGCCAAGAAATTCGAGAGTTGGTGATATTTTCCAGTGAAATGGGATATTGACGCAACAAAAAAAAATGTGGTGTTTGTATTTTTTGTTGAAATACAGTAAGTCTGGCACCCCAGTTTGAGATCTAGTAGAGGATCATCATCTCCACAAGGGACGGGCTCGAATGAGCGTCTTCAAGCACGTTGTGTGGCCCAGTCTTTGTAGAAGTTCCAGTTTTTTTTCTGGTGAAGATGATTTGCAGGGCTATCTTTGCAGGCTCAGAAGTACATCTCCGAGAAGATTGGTGCAGAGGCACGGTCATTCCTCTGTGATGCATTGGTCACATGGGTCAGTTGGATTCAGTTGGGCTCCAAATTTTGACATTTTGAATTGATGTTCAGGTCAAACATGCTGGTTGCTTTGTTGGCAGATCATAGGCCATGTTTAGAATCCAATCTAGGTTCGGACGCCAGAATTTCTTTTGACTTACCCCATTTTTGTTGATCATACCCTGCACAATTGCAAGTTCCACGATAAGTCCCAAGTCATTTTCGTGTGATGTCAATTTTAAATCATCTTGAACACCACTTTCAAGTGTTTAAATACCAAAACTGAAGGCGGCTTGAAATCCCTAAATATTTTCGGTGGCCAGTTTCCCCTTCGCGTAAACTGAGGAGGGTTCCAAGCCCGTGAGTTTCGTCTTCCACGGTGGCAGCGGCTCTGATATCAAGGCTGGAGATGGGGTCGAGATTCATATCGCCATGAAATACAAGGTACATACAAGTACCAGATACAGGACAGCTTTGCTCAGCACCCTTCAATCACGGGTCCCTTCCAACTTCCAGATATTTCAAGATATTTCAAGAAAAATGTGGTCCAAGCAATTCCGGTTCTAATTGCGGTTCCAAGTCAAACCGTCTGGTTTTACCCAACTTACGACTGGCGATCCAGCATCAGGATATCAGAGAAGCCGTCGATTATGGTGTCATCAAGATGAACATCGACACGGACACGCAGTGCCCCACCTGCAGCGTCTTGTTGGGTTCGTGAGCCAAGATGAGAATGTCCAGAATTCAACTGCACAAGTGGGAAATCCTGCCGTGACACAGGACTTGTTTCCAATGACATCAATGGTACTGGCAGCAATTCCAGCCAGGCGTTTTAGGGCCAATGACAGTAAAACTCTCACTCTCCGCTTCAGGTGATATTTATCCCACCAAATCCCCAAGAAAGTCAGCCATTCTCCCACCGCAGAATCAGAACCACAATTACGCATGATGATCAACAACAATCCCATGATTCTAGGTTAAAATCCCATAGATAATAGACATAATCATCCATAATCATCCAAATCACATTCAAATCACCATATTCATCCCATTATCCACAATGACAACCTTAGTATTCGTAACCTTTTCGTAACCTTCCCAAAACAATCCTCACCATGATTTCCCAATCCGAATCCGGGGTTGCAGGTGGTCCTATTGGAGCGGAATCCGTGACTTTGAACAGAAGTACCACGACTACCTGCAGAAGCTCCACCAACATGGCAGGGGTGGGGGTGGGGGAGCAGCAGAATTTCTGGAGGGTGAAATTGGTGAAACACTGTTTTGCAGTTGGAGATTTGAGCGAAAGCCACTGAGAAGTTTATAACCAGGAGATGCTGGTATGAAGGAGGGGCAAGATTTGGTGACATGGACTGACCAAAAAACATCAGAAAATCTGATAGTTTTTGGAGAGAAACTTCATCCCGCTGAGGACACAGATTGGAAATCCTGATGGAGAGGACAAACCCAACAAGACCCTCGGCTGGGAAGTGATGCTGGACCCCAGTTGATGTGAGCACATCAGCCAATCTGACTAGTGCAAACAACCCAAGTGAGAGGATGGTGTTTTCATGTTGTCATCATTGTCATTGGAAAAATCGTCAGTTGCTGATATCACCCACATCCTAAAAATACTCTATCAATGTATCGGCCCAACATATTCTCTAATGGTCCAATTTGAACCCTCTATTGATTGGTGCCATAGCGGCCGTCAAAAGAAGACCTGCACATGGAATGGTGGATTGCCAACCTATCATCCACTGCTTACAACAACGCGCATCATTGGATGGCTCTACATATACATATTTTTATTTACATGCTGTACTGTGTACATATTTCCGTACATACATATACATACATAAACATACATAATATACATATATATATATATGTCGTCATCATCATCATCATCATCGTCGTCGTCGTCGTCGTCGTCGTCGTCGTCGTCACCATCATCATCATCATCATCATCATCACCATCATCATCATCATCATGCGGTACTTTTAACAGATTTTATTCCATAGGATATCAGACCGTAAACCGTAGGATCTA
>CAMXCT020000838.1:1959-204744 GCA_947184155.2 Cladocopium goreaui
CAGTTGTTTGGTTCTTACTGTGTGGTTGCTGAGCTGTTGGGTTGGTGCGTTGGTCGGTTGGTTGGCTGGTTGATGTTTCAATCAATTGACAGTCAACAGTGCTAACAGTGTAGCAGTGTAACAATGTAATTGTGACTATAACTTATAACAGTATCAGTATACCGGATAGTATACCGGGTATACCGTATAATTTTATAACGTATAATATAACTAACTGTATTAACTGTATCTGTATAATTGTTAAACTAAAACAATAGACTATGACTATGACTATAACTTATAACTATAACTTATAGGTTGATTTTGAACTTGAACTGACATAGGTAAACGGTGGTGCCCTAGACAAGGTTGTTTTAGTCTTGAGCTTTGAATCTTGAGTCTTGTTACTTGTTATTGGTTGCTTGGAAGGAAACATGCTGAACATGAACCGGACTGATGTATGTCGTATGATTTTCCTATCCCGGCCACTGCCAGTTTACCCATCACCACTAATCAGCCATCCTGTTCAGGAGGCCCACGGCTTTAAAGGCAGAATTGATGGTCAACATCTCTTCATCTTCGCTATCGGATGCATAGCGCACCGATCCAAGCACCGCCAAAATTGCTGCAGAAATACACGGGGCACTAAAAGCGTTCCCTGCCAAATCGGATAGAAGGCTCTCAGATTCCTCCACGGCCGTGTCAAACTCCTCCACGTGGAGGCCCTGAAATCGCAGCATCTCTGAACCTGACCAGCCAGACTTGCGCTCACATCAAATAAACTGCAGCAGGTACAGTTTGTGAAGAAGAAACCCAAAACATCTTTCACGCTGGCAGCTCTTTATTTAGCATGTTTCCAGGCGCTGACTCGCACAAAACAGCTGACTCAACATGGCCAATCTATAGCTTGGTAGCCCAAGACCCAGCGGTGCTGTGACATGCACCACAGCTTCGCTGAAGGCAACACCGTTGGAATGACCTCCCGAAGCTGTCGGGTTCACATTCGGAAGGCAACATCAAAAAGCCAATGGCAAGCAATTTTCCCCATGCCCGCTTTGTTGGAAACATGTTTTTCAAATGTCCTGACTGGTAAAGAAGGACCCAATTTGGTAATTGATCATTTGTCATTGTGGACACCACGACCCAGCGCACCTTGGAATCCCGTGTGCTGTGCGCCATCCTCGTCACTGTTTGCGATATATCAACAAATTCGATCAATTGCTCGTCCGGGCGATCCTTGTTGAACGCCTCCGCAAAGCAAATCGCCTGACCAAACAAGTGACATTCAAACCGGAAGCAAACAAAGCATGCTCTGAGAACAAGCTATGCGCATTGCATGTTGCTCATAGTCCAATTAATTAGAGTTCAGTGCGACCCCCAACCCCCAAATGCTAGACTAGACTAGACTCTGACTCTAACAGCAAGGACCATACAGTAATGACACGCTTCCCGCTTCGAAAACTTCTTCCTCTGAACCTGCCTCCTTCTCCCTCTGCTGCAGCAGCTGAAACCAGGGTGAGTCGTTCAAAAAGCCCGGAACATCCATCGGATAAGCAATGTTGCCTTGGCCACCACGTCAAAACCACATGGTGTTGTTTTTCCCCGGAAAGATTGGGTAGGATGTCCGAGAGGATAGGGAAGAAGGGGAAAGGATAGGATAGGGACGGATAGGATCAGAAAGGAACCGGAAAACCATAATCAAACAAATGAGTCAAATGAGTATAGTATATACATAAATTACATAAATAATTTAGTAAATAATACATATCTCTAAGATTCTCTAAGTTGTTTAAGTAATTTAAAAATGACCATGAAAATAGTGAAAAGTGAAAAGCTAAGAGCAGAAACAACAGATTTTGATTTAATTATTCATAGATAATACTCGATAAATAAAATAAAATAATAAAAACCTCTAGGCTCTAAGCATTAAAAATAAAAACATCAATTAATTAATAATTAACAATTTAAAATAAATACGTCTTAATCATTAATAACTAATTTAGAAACAAATTTAATAATTTATTAAATGAAAAAAAAATCTAAAATTAGATAATGATGATTTCGATTTGGATCAGCAATAAATATATACGGTAATAGTGAACATCAGTAATGGCATAAGTATTTTAGACGCTTAAAGCCACCAAAAAAAGTGAAATCATTTTAGCCAATCAATAATAATTAAATACAGTTTTTGAGATTATTAAGTAATACTTACTTACTTACATAGTATAAATTTAAAATGTTAATTTTATGCAATACCCAATGCTTATTAATTTACTAGAAACTAAAGATACTTGAAATAATTAACTTAGAAAGTTAAAAAAACTATACTAAAAGTACCCGGTACAGTAGGTATATGGTATACCGGAGTATACCGGGTAACTAAGAACGTTAACGGAAGTATAGAAATATCAGTGATCTATTTATAATATTTGTATATATTTTTTTATTTATAATACATATATTTATATTTTATAACGTTACATATATATATATGCTTCTATATATATATGATATTATATCAGTATAAGTAAAGGACAAATTGACAAGCTTATAAAACTTAGAACTAATCGTAACTAACTAATAGTAATAAAGAAAAAATAAAACATAAATCATAAAAATAATCCCAAAATAAAAATACAGATAAAATTTTATTAATACAATAATACAATAATACATAATTAAAAATATATGTACTTAGATTTCGACTGTCACTAAAATAATAATTGTTCATTTTGTTAGAATAATTATTTAATAAATAGAAAAAATAGGTTACCTTAACTTACCTAGTATTTTTTATTTTACAGTAAAATATAGTATGAGTAATAATTGATTGATATTGATTAGAAATCTTGAATTGAAATTAAAAACTAGTAAATCAGTAAATAGTACTAGTTACTGTTACTAGTACATGGAAGATTAACATAGCATAACTGACTCACAACTGAAACAAAAATAGCGTCAAGTCAAGTCAAGCACGAAAGTTTCAATCAAGTTCTGTGAAGTAAAGAATCAAGAGTCAAGAGAGAGTCAAAAGGTCTAGGGTCTCTAGGGTCTAGTCTACTAGAGTCTAGTCAGAGTCGTAGAGTCTAGAGTCGTAGAGTCTAGAGTCTAAGTCTAGAGTCTAGAGTCTAGAGTCGGAGTCTAGAGTCTAGAGTCTAGAGTAGTCTGGAATCTTTTCAATACTGACCAGTCCCATAAATTTATGTGTGACACTGTCGGAAATAGACCTAGAATACAAACCACTGACATCGACATCGACCTCCCCGAGAATGTAGCTAAGAAGCTGGTGGCAGCCAGTTGCTTGTGTGTCTCCATCCATCGCGGCGGAGGCCCCTCCTTCGGCTTGGGTGGCTTCTTTTTTTCCGTAAGCCGCGTCAACTCACGAACTAACCGGGGATGGCCAGAAGGATACAGCAAAGCGTCCTTGCACACGGTGTGCGCTGAAAGAGAAGTACATGTCTCATCGTCTCATCATTCGTCCATAGCCTTAACTTTTAATTACCTTGCCTTAGCCTTACTTCGAACGATCCCCTTGACACAGTATTCAGACATAGTTTTTAGCAGTTCTGTTTTAGCTTAGCTGGAAGTTATATGCTGCAGCGCTGTCTGGCGTATATATTCTTCTGACATTCTGTCTGGTACTCTTTCTGGCATATACTCTGGCTATTCTATCTGACATTCTTTCTGGCATTCTCTCTGGCATCTATTCTGACATTCTATATTCGGGTCCAGGCATGGCCCACTATGGCTCGGATCCGTTGATGCCTGATGATGCCCATATTCGAGATAAGCTGGCACATGATAAAACGAAGAGGAGAGGAAGGAGAAGGAGGAGGATCAGGAGGAGGAGGAGGAGTTGCACCTTTGTTAAAAATCGAGAGACCCATAAGAAGAAAATAAATTTTATTTTATTTTTTTATCAACAACTAATGATGACTAATAACCATTTATAAATGAAAAATATAATTACAGACTTTACAGATTACATCATCAATTTACATCAGTGTCAGTGACATATACAGTATTCATATATTACATATGTCAGTTAAGTTCAGGTTACTTACCAACCTGCACTGGGGCGATGGAATTCTGACAACGGCAGAAAAAGCAAAACAATTGTCACCCACAAACCCTGCAAATTTTGTAACTCATCTCCCATGAATCCCGCTGTCTCCAAAGCAAGCAAGTGACAGGGGCGATTTTCAGAGTGCACTGAAGGCAGTGGAGCACATGTTGGATGCTCTTCAAAATGTCACCACACAGGGCCATGCGTTCTACTTGTCTGACACCAAAAAAGTAAAGCCGACACCTACGCTGTGGGAGCCCGTAGTTGTCTGAACGAAGCCTCACTGCCTCCACTTTGTAGCCGATGTTGCGAAGTTTCTGCAAAACCAAATCATAATTGGACCTGGCGCCAGCGAGACAGCGCACATTGGGCTCAATGGGGCAGCTCACACCAATTGATTCAAAAGACTTATCATAAGACTAGACTGACATAAGTACCGACCAAAAGTGACCATAAATGTAGCTATTGTGATTATCAATGTCAATGTATCATGTCATTGATTCGACCAATTTCATACATCCATAATGTCATCCACAATTGGGCCATAACACTAATCAAGCCGGTCGGCGGAAGTTCGTCGCCATTCTCATTTTTTTTCGGCTTGGTATCCATGGAATCAACATTCTCTAAGATGAATGCTGCCGGTCGCTGCTTGGTGATCACATCGCACACCCCATCAAATGTGTTCACCGAAGAGCAATCCTCATGAATCATGTCAGGGCCGGGCAGTTTCGAGAAAATTGAAGTGTTCAGAGTTCAGTGTTCAGATTGAAAGTTCAAGTCAACTCTCAATTTTCAACCACAGTAAATGTTCGGTCCCTGCCTGACCCTCTGCCATTGCTGATCGATGCTTGGAAAAATTGCTGTTCATGGCAGAGAACGACCTCCGGCCAAAAAGAACAAATTTGTTGCATGCCATCACACATGGGCTGGATTGATTCCCTAAACTTAAATTGATTAATTAGATCAAAAGTTCCTATCTTGTTGAGGCTGTGGCTTACAGGAAAAGCCCGCGCAAAACAGCGAGAGCGTGTAGGCGATGTCATCATCAGGGCCACAACGGGGGAGAGCCTCACAAAAAATGCCACGCAAGGACAAAGGAGGCACAGGATAAGAGTCAATCATGCGAGTGTAGTGAGAGACATGTGAGAGACGGTGAAAAGTGAAAGTGAACAGTGAAAAAAGTGAAAAGTCAGTGCAACAACATACCGCAAAGGCGGGCTGAGTCAGAATCTGAACCATTGTCAAACCAAGCCGCACATGACTTCTCATGAATAAGGCAAACCCGTTCTTTGTCATTCTTAAGTTTCGTGATGTCAACGAAGAGGCAGGCCTGCCAAAAAAACATAGCAGTTTCAAACATAGCAATTTCAGTTGCAATTTTTTATGTTTTCCATGTCCGCGTTTCCACTGTTCCGCGATGCAGGATATGTATCCCATCCCATTCATGCACCTGGTGCAAACCTACAATCGCCAAAAAAAAATGCGCTCTCTATCTATCTGGCTTTCAGGGATATCACCTAACTGTGAATCTGAATCTAACTGCTAGAAAATCACGGAGTTCCCGCTTCGCCGGACCTGTTTGGCTTCGCCGGGCTGCTGCTGCAGCACGTGTGACTTCAAAAAGTTCTGCTTTGCTGGAACATTCTCGCAAGCAAATAATGTTGATACCTGTGCTGATTTTGGCGGCCAGACTGTTCAACAAGATTGAGTCAATGCTATCTGCAGCAAAGCCGACAAAGGAAGGCTCAGGAAGTGCTAAAATGGCAAGGTATCAACGTGTGAAAATCTTTGAATACAAAGAATACAACTAACTCAACTAACTCACAACCATTCCAACATCTCAGCAAGCCTGAATCCGCTCATCACCATCACACATGTGCTCATTGATCTTCTTTACCACGGCACGAATGCAAAGCTCAAACAAACCAGTGCCGGAACAAGCCGACATGAGTTGGAGTCGCTTTGGCAAGCCCCTCCACCATCGTTGCACCTCTTCTTCCCCAAAGGTCGATATCAAGGAAGATATCTGCTCCTGGCGCAAGTGGTTTAAGTTTACGCAATGCTCATCGCAATCAAGTCGCTGCAATATCTGAGTTCTACAGCGGTCTTCCTCTGAGCTAAGCTACTGTGTCACTGTGCAACTGTGTAACATTGAATTGAATTGTAACAAAGCAACACATCATCTGCTAACCCTAAGCCACAAACCCAGAACACAAGACATTTTGTGGGTCGCAATCGACGAAAAAGAATCAATAAATAATAATAATAATCAAAAATAGAATTAACTCAAATTGACTCAAGTGTCAATAAGTCAATCGACAGAAACATTCCAGAAATGAAAGTTTGGCATTGACAAAATTGGCCCGGCTAATGTGACGCGAGTCAAGTCACAAGAAAGAATCCCGAACGACTAGATGCGCCAAAAAGTGGTCGCAGTTTGGTTGGAAATTGGCTCTCGACTCTAAGAGCGAAAGATTCGAAAACTGAGAAGGATGGCTGAAATGGGGTTTGGCAGCTTAACCCTGGTATAAGCATACCGAATCTGAAACATACATTGCATGTCATCACAAGAGCTCTCACAGTATGCAGTATGTCACAGTCACGAATCCGGAAACCGACATCTTTCTTTATTTGTACTTGTATTGATGGAAAAGGAATCCCAGACTGGGGGCTGCAGGAGATAAATCGGTGAACTGCCAGGTCGTCCCTTCGCAATCCCACCTGTGCTATCTTCTCCAAGTTTGACCATGAGTCAACTTTAGTTTCACCACCTGGCTTGCTTATGCATGACAGGATTGTTGAATATATCCGGTCCAAACATGCGGACAGCCCCAACCAAATCAAACCATAGGACACTAATGTCACATGAGTCACATGTGAAGTGCCAAAACATCAACACCGCACGGTTCACAATTCTCACAAGTGCAAAATCAGCCTGCACTACTGAAATACAAAAAACGTGAAACAAAAACAAACCAGCACTGCTGTCATTGTCACTTTTACCGTTTACTGTTACTGATACACAGCTACACATGTTTAAACTTAAGTCCAAGTTTGAAGTTTAAGGAATTCCGAGTTAAGAGTTTAGTCTGGAGTCTAGGGTCTAGGGTCTAGAGTCTAGAGTCTAGAGCTTCGTAGAGCCTGGAGTTTACAGTCTAAGTTTAGAGGGTCTTAGAGTGTCTAGGGCCAGAGTCTAGAATTTAATCTAGCCTTTTTATACATTATCATTATTTATTTATTAGATAAAATTACAGTAATATCATAGAATATGACATATGGCTATGGCATGTAGTATTTTATTAGTAGCAAATAGCGAGTGTACATGATATTACTGTACACGGTATACAATATAATATATATATAATATATATATATATAATTATATATATATAAATTATATATATATAATTATAATTATATATATATATATCATATATATGTATATATTATATATAATACAAATATATATATATGTACATTTATATAAATATATAAAATATAAAATTGATAAAAAAAAGTTCTAAGCTATAAGCTATAGTCATATAATAGTACTTAGTAATAATTTGTAATAATTATAAAATATTGATTAAAAATAATTATAATTGTAGTTAGTATATAGTACATACAGTACATAGTGGAGTATTATAAAGTAAGCAGAAAATAAGAATAACTGCTGAACATAAAAAAGCGAAATTTAAGTATGTCTAAGATTCACCGGTTAGTTAACTCTTGAAAGTTTTAGATATTGTGAAGTGTAAAGTTTAAGTTTACCTCCTGTTTGCAATTGCAGTGTGCAAAGTGTAGTGTAAAGATTAAAATTAAAGTAAATTTTAAAAGTTTAAAGTTTAAAGTTTAAACAAGTTTAAAGTTTAAATAATTTTAAAGTTTAAAGTTTGAAGTCTAAAAATTTAAAAGAAAATTAAAGTGTAGTGTATAGTGTACAGTGTGAGTTGATAATGTAAGGCATTTATCATAATGATGTTATATTATTATTATTTGAATCTAAACTTATATAATAATATATTTATATTTATGACTAAATTAAATTTATATATTATAAATTATAAATTATATTATATTGTACATTATAAATAATAAATATATATATATATATTATATATATGAATATATATTATATTATATATAAATAATTTAATAAAATATAATAATTAATAATAATATATAATAAAAAATAAAAAATATAGTTCTATTCAATTAGCCGCTGAAGTTCATTGATTACAAACACAACATGAGTCCGCAAAACAAAAGAGTCAAACGAGTCAAAAACGGATACCGCCAGCCTTCATCAGGGGGGTCTGACTCTTGACTCTTCTCATCCTCCTTCTCCATCTGCCTCTCGACCAGTTCTGTCAACGAAACAGAGCTCACCTCGCCTGAGCACGAATCATCTTCATCTTGCTCTTTTGCCCACAGCCACGCCATAAAGTCACTCAACGGGCCGCAAGCATCTACAGCCTCTTGACCTCTGTGACACTCGTGCCCAAACCAAAACTGAGGAAGAGATCGTGCCTTCAACTCGTCATTGAACTCTGCAAGATAAGGGTGCATCTCTGCCCACTGAAGCTTGGAAACTCTTTGAGGCTCGTTCATTTCCAGAAGTTGCTGCAAACAGCATTCTTTCTGCATCTGCAACGGCGATCCTCCATCATTGTCCTCCAAACCCGCATCTGCAAGAGAAAGACCTGGTTCAGTCCCGAAAAGACCGGTGGTGTCTGCAACTGCTGCACCACCAATGGCGGGTTCCTGTGGGCCCTCCATGGAAATACCCTGCTCGCCATCCGACTTGGTTGGGCAAACATCAGGATCAGCTGCTGCTTGCACTGCTTCAGCTGTAGGTGAAGGAACCTCGGCATCTCTGGCCGCCTCCGCTGCACTCTCCTCAACTGTCTTGGCAATTTGACCCTTGGCTTCTGAAAAGTCAGCACCTGCGTTGCGGCCTGGATCTCCTTCAGGCAAACTTGAAGCTTCTGTGGCAGAAGCATTGCTATCAGCTGCGGCTGACCCAGATGCACCTGAAGCGATGGTCTGCTCAGGCTGCTCAGGCTGTGTCTCTTGCAAGGGCACCACATCGTTGTGAAAGTGTTGGCTCTTCTCCAAGGAGGACTGAAGCACATCTTCAGCAACTCTAGCGTCTGTCTCCAGCTGCTGGACAGCCGGTTTCAAACAAGCCCGCTTTGCATCGTTTGATGCAGATTCAAAGCACTCCGTGGATGCATCTGCGGGCTCTGCGGGATCTTCAGCCTCTTTTCGCTTTGCGGGGGTGAGGGGTTGACAAACATCAGGATCAGCTGCTGCTTGCACTGCTTCAGCTGTGGGTGAAGGAACCTCGGCATCTCTGGCCGCCTCCGCTGCACTCTCCTCAACTGTCTTGGCAATTTGACCCTTGGCTTCTGAAAAGTCAGCACCTGCGTTGCGGCCTGGATCTCCTTCAGGCAAACTTGAAGCTTCTGTGGCAGAAGCATTGCTATCAGCTGCGGCTGACCCAGATGCACCTGAAGCGATGGTCTGCTCAGGCTGCTCAGGCTGTGTCTCTTGCAAGGGCACCACATCGTTGTGCTGGCTCTTCTCCAAAGAGGACTGAAGAACATCTTCAGCAACTCTAGCCTCTGACTGCTGGACCTCCAATTCCAAACCAGCCCTCTCTGCGTCGCCTGATGCAGATTCAAAGCACTGTTTGGATGCCTCTCCATATTCTTTTCGCTTGGCAGGAGTGAGAGCTTTGTAGTCCTTGCTCTCGGCCTTCAACTCTTCGGTGGTCACTTTCATAAGGCATGCCTTCGGTCCTGGTTTGGCCTTTGGCACTGATTTGGCCTTAGCCTTAGACTCTGATTTGGGCTTTCCTTTTGCCTTCGGTGCGGCTGCAGCAAAAGCAGCAGCGATCGGTACAACCCCAGTAGCCTTGGGAGCAGCAGCCTTGGGCCTTCTTCCCATTGCCAGAAGAATCCAAGAAAAATGATTATAAGTCCACTTAAGTCACGAATAACAGCTACATCCAGCTACATTGCAGTCCACCACTGAAAGTTTCAAAAACTTGATGCTTGATACTTGATGTGTTACTTTACTAACTTGATACATGTCAAGTTCAAGTTTCAAGTCAGTATGTACATGTTATGTCAATTGTTTTGACTTGTTTCTTGGGCAGTGGGCAACATGTAACCACCAAACATCGCCGAACTGAAATCCTGCGCTTGCGGCAAGTCTTGAGTCCTGAGTGTCTTGAATCTTGACAGCACGGAAATTTGAACCTTTTGTAGGGCCACATGACCTGCATAGACCCAAAGTGGCAAACACAATTTCAAACCAGGCGCGCTTGCTCGGGCTCCCCCAGCTTGCCCGTTGTTCTCAATGTGAGTTGAAGAAACTATATTAACAGGCACTGCGCGCTTGCAACGCATAAACAGAATTAGAAAAAATATGAAAAAATAACGCTACAAAACATGTCAGTGGCCAGTGGCCCACCTCTTCAGTTGGAATATTCTGAAGTAGCAGAACTGCTATATCACTGCTAGTGCTCGTGCGCGCTGCGTGCCTGTGCAGCTGCACCGCCCAAGATTCACGGGCCGTGATGTACTCAGCATTGAGCGCTGAGCTTTTGTTACTTTAATAATGCTACACTTTCATCGGCACATGACATGCCTATAGCATATACCCCGCCCCTACACTGATGTCACTGATGTCCGACTGCTGTAGCCTGATGACATCGGCAGCACATGAGGATAACTAAACCATTCATGCCATGACATTCATCAAAAATTGATGTTGGTATTTGGACATAGTATTGCCATCTCAGAATCAATGTCAATGTGTCAGAGTTTCCAAAATTCAAAAGTTTTGAAACTTAGGCTGCCTTGGCGTAGGATCGGACAAAACATGTCTGAGATTCCGATTCTGGCCTCCCAAACAAATATTGATCGGCATTGGAAAAAAGTTCCGCCAATACCCTCATGCCAAGCTCACACACCGGTCACTCGACAACCAGTCATGCCTCTCAAGCACTCACCGACCAGTGTTTCCCCACATTGGCGATAGGCGGCATGAACTAGTAGTCAAGGCAACGCAAAGCGGGTCAGCGTGTGAACTGCGTTGCCAGAGCTTGAACACCGGCCGGCAATTCGACTCCGTTGTCCTTCGCTGCGGTCAAAGCTTCTTTCAAGCTCGATATAGTCGCTGTTGGCGGCTGTTGTCCACGCTCTATGGAACGCCGCAGGGTTCTGCTTGCGAGACAGTGCAAGAGGTTCCCAAGGCACCTGAGAGGTGTGAGGAAATAGAAAACATGTAGGGCTGTCTAAAAACCCCGATATCAATCAAATGGTGTTTCCACGCGTTATCGTTTTTTTTTTCCTCTTATCGTTTTTCCAAGTGCTGGCTTCACACCCTCATGAAACAATTCATATTGTGTTTTCTTTGTGGGATATCACCTTACAACCACCAGCTTCACATCTGTTTTTCGGGGAAAAGCTTGCATCTGCAAAGCTTGCTGCTTCGAACATGTCCCATAAACTATAATATAATAATATAATATAATATAATATAATGTATATGTATGAGTCTGTATGAGCATCGTTATCGTTTTTTCCCTCTTATCGTTTTCTCGAATGAGAACTACATATAGCTATAATGGGGGATCATGGCATACTAAATGAATAGGTGCCGGGTTATTATACTCTCCCAATGTGTTGCCGATTAGTTTAGATATTTTTGCCGGCCTACCTGCCTATCTCATAACTGGTATAGGCCATAATACAATTGAATTCTACAAATTCAAAAATACTGCTACTATTATCGCTATGTTATTATAATATATCATTTTAAATTTTAAATTAATCATTCATTAATTAATAGTTGTTAATTTATTATTATTGTGATGTTCGATGAGTGATTTTAGACTTTCGGACTTTGGACTTGGATAGAACTTGAGAATCCTTCGTTTTTTCGACTGTGAAGGTGATGCCAGTGAGAAGCATTATGACACCAATCACATCAGACACATCACATCGGTATCATAACGTACGTCAATGTGAAAGTACTCCATTGCCCAGTCGCAAGAAAGTGAGTCCATCTCGGTTGTTGATCTCGTACTTGTGTACGTCAAGAAAGTCGCTCACCTTGACGGCCATAAAGCTGCAAGCCTGCTTCAGATCCCGGAGCAATGTGCTCATTGCAATTACCTTGTCAGAGGTAGCCGTGGACTTTTCAATGCCGAAGCGGTTCTGGAGCAGGTCCGCATTGATTGCGTCCATCGTGGATATTGAATCCACCTCAGACGGGAGGGCGACGCCTTCCACCATAGCTGCCTCAAGCTTCTCCCGGAAGGTAGATTGGAATTGCGCAAACAGCTCGAAGCTGTGCTCAACCAACTCGCCATGCATAAGAGGAATCTCACCCATCAGCTCATTGCTGATCTCCAACTTGGCAATCTGAACCAATTGCTGCAGTGCTTCGGTGACCTCGTCCTTCGTTCGTCCTTTGCAACCATTGGCCGCTTTGATGAGGGCATACTTGCTCTCCACCATATCCCGATCCGGTCCGGATCGATGAAATGCCATCCTGACAATCTCAGCGACGATCTCCATGCAGTCCCGGAACTTGTCGCCTTCCGGCATTGCAGTTGCAATGAGAAGACCCTCCTCCATGGACTTCTTGAAACTCTTCATACCTTCCCTTGTCAAGCCGTCAGGCTTTGCATGAATTTCAAGGAGAAGCTGCAAGCATGGCTTGGAACTTTCAATGGCTTTCGTGACCAAATGGCTCCCAAAGATCTCCATCACACAAGTGTCCACATTGTCCACCGCGCCTTTCCTGAATCAGCGCAGAAATACAAAACCCGTCGACGAAAATCGCTGACGGCGATGACAAATAGAAAAACACCATTCATGAAATCAAAACCGCCCGACGCCTCTCAAACAAAACAAATCCAGTTTGGGTCATAGTCATAACTTACAGTCAGCTTAAAGTTAAAGCCCAGTTATGTAATATTAAAATTACATTTTTACGAAAGAAATTGCAATATTACATTTCCTCTGTAACCTAGAAAATGTAACATTACATTTTTAGGTGCTGTTAGTGTTACGAAAGAAATTGTGATATTACATTTCCTATGTAACCTAGAAAATGTAACATTACATTTTGTAGGTGCTCGATTGTGTTTGGAATCATTTAGATATATTTAAATTTAAATTTAAATAAATATATTGCGAATTATTTCGGTATAGTTCCTATCATATCCTATTATTTCGTCAGCGTGAATGTTCCCGGATCGGCCATTATGTTTGATCGATTTGCCCGTCGTCCAATATCGTCCCGAAACCAAGTATTTTTGATACCTTAAGGCCTTAAGGCCTTGGGCTTAGGGCCTTGGGCCTATAAGGGGTTGTAAGTTACATTTTCTGCGCCCCCCCCCACCCACCCCAGAAAATGTAAGTTAAATATAGGGGTCCCCCTCCCCGCAAAACCATAAGAGGGTGGGCATAGTTAGTTAGTTCGAGTTATTAAGTTTTATATATAATCAATTTATTAAATTTATTTTTATGTACCGTAACAAAAAATAATTCACATGAGTCACATGAATCATGAGCCATGTTAGAGCTGGAACCGTTGGGCCTAGCTTCGTTGTGGCGCTAAGCACGGTGTCTGGCTCAGCACTCCCATCAGGAGTCTGCTCAAAGGCCTGGATCGCCTTGATAAGCGATGTCGACTGGCCCTGCCATTTTTTTATCCACAATTGGGCCTTGGCCGCGTCAATGCCACCAGACTCAGAGGAAAAAAGCCCGTCAGCGGTGATTGACAATTCCTTCATGAATGTGCTGAACTCCTTGAAGATCTCCATGATATTGGTGCGGCCGCTGCCCAACACGCCTCCCTGCAGCTGGCACATACAGGAGGTCTCACACAGGACCGGCTCCACAATGGCTTTCTTCTCAGTGAAGGATGCCGCGAGTTGCCCCAAATATGGGATGAGGTCAATGTGGATGAACGCACTGACAATCACTTGCCCTGCGTTTTTGACTGTTCCCTGAAGCTTGTTGAGGTTTTCACGGTCTGGGCCTTTGAGAGCCTTGAAAGTGCCAGTGGACAAGAAGACGTACTGATCATTCACAAGCTGCCCATGTTGTTCCGTGAACTTTTCCTTGTGAGCATCCAAGTCAATCGCATGGCTGCAAAGGCCGGTTTTTTCCAGCCTGGGATGTGCAAAAAAAATATAGATCTGGGAGCGGCCATCACCCATCGCTGGTAAAGCTCAAATCAAAGTTTAAAGTTTTAAAGTTTAAAATTTAAGTTTAAAGTTTAAAGTTTAAAATTTAAAAGCAAATTGAACTAAACTCAGCAAAAACACATATCATCATATAATCATATATGAATCAAAAGACATAAGTTGTGACTGCCTGTCAATGTGTCAATCCAAGACATGATTGCAGAACCAACCAAAAAGTTTGCTATAATAAAACACTATATAGTTACTATACTATAAACTTTAAACTATATGCTATAAAATTAAACTAGAAAACTACCGATGATGGGCCGGCCATTGTATAGAAACCAGAAGCTGCGTATGATTCTGAATAAGACAGTCAAGTCTCTATCCCACCCAGGAAATCAACAAACAGTAGCGACGGGGCAACATGCTCTACTGATACTGGCCACTTTGAAACCCCCAAAGTGTGAAGCCCAAAGGTTGAAAATGAGTAGGGAAGCTACCCTTCAACCTCAACTAGTTTTGTAATTGTTTGGCATGACTCCGATTTGTGCCTTGCAATGCCAAGTTGCAGCTGAAGTGACTCCTCGATAGACTCCAGGAGCTTTGCATTGGACTCCCGCTTCTTGGCATTGTCCACCATCATGTCCACGATTTTCTTCCCTTGCGGCGCTGTGAAAGCTTTCACTGCTCAATGCTTTGAGGAATCAATGCCTTTGCAAAACTCCAGGACGCGTCCTGACAAAAGGATGAGAACGAGATACGACATCTCCAAGTTGCGAAACCCTTGGCAAAGTAAAGTAAAGTAAAGTAAAGATAGTAACTAAGAAAGTAACTAAGTAAGTAAGTAAGCAAGCAAGCAAGTAAGTAAGTAAGTAAGCAAGCAAGTAAGTAAGTAAATTTTAAGCAAGTAAGTAAGAAAGTAACTAACTAACTAACTAACTAACTAACTAAGTCAGTAAGCAAGCAAGCAAGCAGGCAGGCAGGCAGGTAGGTAGGTAGGTCAGCAAGCAGGCAGACAAGCAGTAAGTAAGGTTAGTTTAGTTTAGTTGGTAAGGGTTTAGTTAGTTAGAGTTAGTTAGTTAGTTAGTTGGTTGGTTGGTTAGATACTTAAACTAGATAGATAGTTAGTTAGTTTGGTAGTTTGAAAGTTAGAAAATAGTAAGTAAGAACATAAGTTAATGACAATTATTCGGTTAATAAATCAATAAATCAACAAATAATATATTTCACGAACTAATAAATAGTAAGTTGTTTTGTAAGGTAAGTGTTGTTATGGTAAGTTATGTTAAGTTATGTTAAGTTATGCTAAGTTATGTTAAATCATGTATTATGTTAAATTGTTCAACTCGTTTGAAAGTAAGATTAAATTAAAGTTGATTAAAATTTAGAGTTTTTTCAAGTAAACTCTGGGAAAAAAGTAGTAAGCTAAATCTGTCAGTGAGAAAGTTCTGAGCATTCTAAGTTTCAAGTCAAGCAAGTAAGTAAGCAAGCAAGTAAGCAAGCAGCTAACATACATGCAAGTAAGTAGAAAACTAGTAAGTCAGTCAATTAGAAAGCATGTCATGCAAGAAAAGCAAGTAGCACGCAGGCAAGCAAGCGAGCAGGCAAGCAAGCGAGCAAGCAAGCAGGCCTGCAGGCAAGCAAGCAAGGAAGTTAGTTTGTTAGCTTCAGGCCTAAGCCTAGGACTAAGCTTTGGTTTTGTTTGGATACATGTTTTAGATATGATTGTGGAACTATTAGATATTCATTGGTGTGATGTTGAGACGTGAAATATGTTCTAGATTAGATATGTGAGGTGAGATATTTGTATTTTTTGGTCTATTAAATAATCAAGTAACAATGTTAATGATAATCAATGATAATTGATAACGGTTCAAATGGTGAATGATTAAATAATGATCAATAGATAATCTTGCAAAAGACTTTAGATTCATTTGTCATTAAAAAAGGTAATATAGACACTAGGCACTAGTCACTAATATATTGAAAAGTAATATATGTTTTAATAATAATTATATTATATAATTATATTATATAAAATATATTTAAATATTACATATTATATAAATATATTATAAATATATATTACCAATATACTATATAAATATTATATTATTTTTATATAATAAAATAAATAATAATTATTATATTATTATATTATATTATTAATTACTATATCATATTATATTATTTTTATCAATATATTGTAAAACTATGAAACTATGACTATGACTACTAGCCACTTGTAACATTATGACTACAACTTAGAACTTATAACTTATAATTCTAAATCTAAAATTAAAAAATTATAACTTATTAATATTTATAATTTATAACTACTTATAACTTAAAACTCATAGCTATAACTTATAACAAAACATACAAACCAGAAAAAGAAATTAAATTTAATATTATAATATAATTACAGTTTAAAGTAGTTTAAAGTTTAAAGTTTAAAGGTTTTTTAAAATATTCCGAAAAATATATATCATATCTTAGTCTTAATATATTTTATTAATAATAATAATATTAATATAATATAATAATATAATATAATTATAATAATAATATAATATAATATAATAATTTAATTTAATTTAATAATATATAAAAACCGCAGTTTGCAAATTTAAGTCCTAGTGCCGAGCCAAAGTTCAGCATTGATGCCAGGGATGCAAGGTTGTCTTCATGATCCATGCCTGACCCTGTCAAAGAAGCGTTCGTTGACATGAAGTCCACGAATCCCCGAAGGTAGCCAATCGACTCCTGAGTGATCGGTTTGGAAGTTGGCACGGACTTCACCAATTTCAGCAGCAGTAGGTTGGCGATGCTGCCAAAATAGTCCGGCGAATCCGGCAGGAGCTTCTGACAATGGGAGTGGAACTCGGTGAAGAAGTGCTCCCACTGGGCCAGTTTCAACACCTCCACAAGCAAAAAAAAGAAATAGAGTAGAGTCGAGGTTTCTCTCTCTGGATGCTGGTGGTCAATGAATTGGCTATCAATGTGAATAAACCAACCCACGCAACTACCGCTCACCAGCCGTGACAAGAGCTTCTTGTTCAAAGCATGCACCCACAGGCCCACAGGTGCATCAATAAATCGAAATCCGAAAATCTGAAACAAAACCCCAAAAAATAGTGTTCAAGATTTGTTTGAAGGTCTAGAGTCTAGAGTCTAGAGTCTAGAGAGTCGAGAGTCTAGAGTCTAGAGTCTAGAGTCAGAGTCCAGTGTCTAGAGTCGAGGGTCTTTAGTAAGTATGAAATGAATATAAAAATGCATGAAAGACTGGCCCTGCCTCCAGAGACCAAGTTTTCAGGATGCGCTTCCACACCTCCTGACCCACTGTCAAGTCCGCCATTTTCACAAAGGAATCATAGAGCTCCTTTCCGTCAGATGCAGACCCGTTGCTCAACTTCTTCAGCAGATCGATCAAGACAGTGCATTCCTCTGTCAGTTTGTTCAACCCGTCCTTCAAAGCTGTTGTTGTCAGAGCCGTCAAGCTTTGGCCACGCCTTCTCTTCAATGACTTCTGCTTTGTGCTGATGTTGTTCTTCAATTCAGTGAAGGCACTGCTTCGGTCCTAGACATTCTTTCACATCAGGGCTAAATGGAAGAGTCAGTGAAAGAGGTGCCTCTCAACGTTACATATGTCATCTCTATGTCTATGTCAATGTCTATGTTCTATGTTTATAACTTCTATGTCTATAACTTCTACAACTTCTTTAACTATCACGAATCACTACTATCACTGTTGAATTGAATATAATTAATTTATTTAATAAAATAAAATATAACATAAGACATAAGACATAAGATATAAAACAGCTCACAGATAATTAATCCAGGATAACATTTTCTGCTTGAGGACAAAGTGCAGTGCAAACTAAATCGGGTAAACCACCCAGATCTGTCCTTTACCCAAGCAAGGAACTTTCCATCGTCCATCGGCGTTGGCATGAGCTCCTTGAGCTCGCTCAAAGACGCTTGGAAACGTTCCATGACTTCCCTGTCTTCTGGGGACAAGTCGCTGACGGACGCATTTGCTACCTCATCGAAAGCACTCTCCAAATTGGTTCTGTTGGGTTTTCCGAGTGGGCCATCCCCATTCCCAAGTCGTTGCCTCTTGCCACTGCTGCTAAAAGCATCCGCCTCATCATCGTCATTGTTGGGGTTGGGGATCGCATTCTTCTTGTCCTCATCCTGCCTGGTTTCCGTTTCATTCGTTTCATCATGATCCTGCTGATCCTGATCCCTGGTCTTCTCCCTCTTGCCCCCACGACCTGCACGTGGCTTCACATTGGGCTTCGGCTTCGGAGCTGGCTTCTGTACCGGAGTTGGTTTAGGAGTCCCGCCTTGGCCACGGCCACCGCCTGTGTTGTCATTGCCACTTCCTTCAGGATTCAGCCTCTTGAACAAGGCAGCAAATGGCTGCACATCATCTTCGTCCTCGCTTTCCTGCACAGAAACAGAAGCTGTGAACTGGATTTGATTCAAGTTGAGTTACCTGCTGAATCTAAACAGAATTCAAGCTATGAAATGTAAGCCTTGGTCCAATCAAAGCACAAAAACAAATAGTCGTCTAGACGTCTGTACGAGTCAGAATCTCTCTTAGAGTCTTAGACTCTTAGACATTAGCAGCGTGTTACAAACGAGGACGTCCTGACAATAACGATGACTCGGTCCGTACTCATTAAAGAACAGCCAGCCCAGCGGGCTGAAGACACAGAAACATTGTATAGTTTAGTAAAGTATAATAATGAATCATGAATAATGATTATAATTTATAATTTATAATGAATAATGAATAATGATTGTAATCCCAACCCATCATTGAACTCTCCTGTCGGCATGAAGCCTTGCCTCCTCAGCTTCGTCTGGTGCATGATTGGGTGGTGTGCCCTGTGGCGTCCGATCAGGCTGGTTTGTGCCTGAACGGCTGGAACCAGACTACACAGTGACAGCTTCCGTTGTGCCATTGGACGCGGTCATCTGCCGAAGTAGATTGGAAAAAATGGCATCATTTTGGCCAATGTCAATGTCAGCATCATTCATTTCGGTGTTGCGGCTCAACATAGCCGCAGTTTCGTCAATATACTCGTACCGTCCTACCTTTGTGTGCTTGATTTGTGTTTGCTTGCACTGTGAAACTGGAAAACCTATTTTTCTTACAATGACACGAAATGAACTGATGACTGCTGTGATCCCAGAAAAACTAGTGCTAGTACTAGTTACTAGTTACTAGTGACTTCTTGTGTCCAGCCCCAGACCTTTGTGGAAAATGTGGGAACTTAAGGACTTGAAAATTTCTTGAAAGTCGAAATACATCCTCCTCCTCGATGACATCAACTCCACGCATTTTTTTGCCACGAAAGGTGATGGTCTTGATCTTGTCAGGCGGTGCTTCCCCGAACCTTTTTTCGTACTGGGCGAGTTCCAGGAAGGCACGCTTCGGGGCCTTAAGCCCGCATTTCTCCTCCTCGGCCATGAGAATTGTCTCCCGAAAGAAGGTATTCGTCAAGCGCAATGACGGGTTGGCCTGTTTGGCCTTGAGAAGTCGTTCGGAACCTCGAAGAAACTCATGGGACTTCTCCGGGTCATTGTCCAGGGCCTTATCCATGGCATTGATGGACCCAAAGCGCCTCAACAGCAAGGAGAGGTGACTGCAACAGCACCTTTCAAAAAAAAAACGCACACACGTTTGCAATTTGCAATTTCATTGTCGGGTTTTAAGCAGCTGTGTAGTGTAGAGTGATTGTGCAGCGTCAATGAATGTCCATTGTGCACTACAGTCCATACAGCCACCATGTTTAAGATCACAATACAATGTACAGAGTTTACATTGTTTGCAGTTTTACAATGATAATCAGTGATAGATAGCAATGGTATATTATTAAGAGTTTTCAGTTTTAATATATTACAATCAATTCAATAATATAATTAATAGTTACAATTACAGTAAAGAGTAGAGTCTAGAGTCTAGAGTCTAGAGTTAGAGTCTAAGTCTAGAGTCTAGAGTCTAGAGTCTAGAGTCTTTCAGGTTATTCAGTTTGTTGTAGTTTATAGTGGTTTTCAATGACAATGTGCAGCTGGTGCAGCGAACTTCTGGCACCATCACATGAAAATCATGAAAACTGAAAGCAATCTCCAACACGTCCGCCCATGCCATCGCCACCACCAAGACCAAGCCGAGCGGCATGATGAATCCACCTTTATCTGCAACCTTACCAGCCGGGTATGTCAATCAAGTCGCAACTTGAGTTGAAATTCCATGCCGGAGTTTACTGGTTTCCTAGAGTCTTGCAATTCGTTCTTTTCTTTGCTGAAATTGACTTCCAAGTACCATTTAGCAAGCAATGACCTCAAACACCGGGTTGAGCTGACTTTCCCTTAGGTGAACATTTGCTAGCTGCAATAATTTGCAATGATTTGGCCACTAGTGAACAATTATCTTGTTTTTTTCTGGCCAAGGCTAGCTAATGTTTGGAATCAAGCAACTGGAAATGATCAGGTACATCATACACATCGATGTTTACATTGTTTAAATTACTTACAAACTTACATAGTTAGTTTACATTGCATCCCTACACTAATGCACGAATCCAAAAAACATGCACAACCATTGATGTTGTGTCTCTCACACTGCAGAGCATCAGGATACAATGCCCTGTAGAGCACACTCACTAATGATAGTGAGTGCCCTGTGGGTTCCCCACACTGGATGAAGACACTAAACATGTTGTTGTTGGGACGGAGGCACGTATACACAGGCTCATTTGCAGGTCCTAGCAGCCGGCCCCTAAGTCCCTTTGTCAATGTTAACTTACATAGTTCGTTTACATTGCATCCCTACACTAATGCACGAATCCAAAAACCATGCACAACCATGCATGTTGTGTCTCTCACACTGCAGAGCATCAGGATACAATGCCCTGTAGAGCACACTCACTAATGATAGTGAGTGCCCTGTGGTTTCCCCACACTGGATGAAGACACTAAACATGTTGTTGTTGGGACGGAGGCACGTATACACAGGCTCATTTGCAGGTCCTAGCAGCCGGCCCCTAAGTCCCTTTTGTCAAGGTAAATGTAACATGTGCCGAAAAACGGAATGTCAATGTCATTGCAAACCGGGACATTTGACTTGAAACTAGCGGTGTAAGCTGGTCTTGTCCATTCCTCTTCAGTTCAGGAAGTTAAGGGTCAGTTGAAGTTTTGAGGTTTGGGGTTTTTGGGCTTTTAAGTTTTTTGGTTTAAGCCAAGTTAAAAAGTCATACGTAGTTTAAAGTTGAAAGTTTAAAGTTGAAAGGTGAGTTTTAAGAAATTGAAAGGTTAAAAAATTTAAGTGTTTAACTCTTTACAGTTTAAAGTTTAAAAGTTTAAAGTTTAAAGCGTTTAAAGTTTAAAATTTATTTTTTAAGTTTATATTAACGACTAGTGATTATATAATGGCTGCAGTTTTTTTAAGTAGTCAAGTTTGGTCCAAAGCCTAAAGTCTAAAGAGTCTAAAGTTTAAAGTTCAAATCTAACGAGTCTAAGGTTTAAATCAGTTTTCGCAGATTTAAAAAACGTGTTGGATGTCACGTTTCAAGCTTTAAGTGTTAAGGGCGTTCACCTGTACGGAACTTTACCGTTATGAGGTATGAGTTTCGGTTTTGTACAGGCGGGCTTCACTTTCTTTAATTGAAAACTAAGTGACAAATAAAAAGTTACAGTTACAGTTAAGTTCAATGTTAAAAGTTAAAACTTAAAACTACAATTAAAAATTAAAAGTAAAAGTTTAAAAGTCAATGCTCTTTGGAGAAGGCGATAACTTAACTGAAGGTAACTGGTTAACTTAATTGTAACTGGTTGGCTTAACTGTCGTACTGCTTTACTAACTCCAGAGTTTACCGGAGTGTACAAGCTCTGGGTTTTGGCGAGTTTAAACTTTAAAAATTTGCAATTTGTGGGTTATCTGAAGCTCACATGTTTTGAATTTAAAGTGGTCTTTAGTTTAGGTCAAGGTCTAGGATTGGGATTAGGGTTTCAGAGTTCAACGGGTTAGGCTCATGTATCCCATCCCAACATCTTAATTGATAAGCATCCTGTGGCCCATGTTGTGATTAGCACGATTGCCTATCTAAATTTAGAATTCTTACTCCCTCAGCCCCCTGCAAGACGTTCGGAATCTAGGAAGTCAAATGGAAAAATTAAGTTTAAATTTGCATGACATTGTTTAATTAAAAAGTTCACTTTTAAACTTTAAACTTTAAAATGACTTTAAAAAAACTTGCTTTTAGATTAGTTTAGTTTGGGAGTTTGCCGTTTGTAGTTTACAGTCCAGGAGTTAAAGGTTAAGTTTAGGATTTAGGATTTGTGGGATTTGACAATTTTAGGGTTAAGGAATTTAGGTTTTTGAATGTCGGGAGGTTTGCAGGTATGTGTTTAATTAAAGACTAGGAGTCAAGGGTCTGGGACTAGGAGTTTAGCCTCTAAGACTCTAGGAGTTTGAGGATTTGGGGTTTCGGGTTTTGGAATTGGTTTGGGGTTTAAGGGAGTTGAGCAGTTGAGGGTTTGGAAGTTTAGGGTTTGGGAGTTTAGGGTTTAGGAGTTTAGGGTTTAGGAGTTTAGGGTTTAGGGTTTAGAGCCCGGTTTAGTTTAGGGCTTAGGGTTTAGGAGTTTAGGGTTTAGGAGTTTATGGTTTAGGAGATTAGGGCTTAGGAGATTAGGGTTTTAGAGCTTAGGGTTTAGGAGTTTAGGGTTTAGGAGTTTAGGGTTTAGGAGTTTAGGGTTTGAGAGTTTAGGGTTTAGGGTTTTAGAGCTTGGGGTTTAGGAGTCTAGGGTTTAGGAGTTTAGTAAGGGTTTAGGGGTTTAGGGTTTAGGAGTTTAGGGTTTAGGAGTTTAGGGTTTAGGAGTTTAGGGTTTGAGAGTTTAGGGTTTAGGGTTTTAGAGCTTGGGGTTTAGGAGTCTAGGGTTTAGGAGTTTAGTAAGGGTTTAGGGGTTTAGGGTTTAGGAGTTTAGGGTTTAGGAGTTTAGGGTTTAGGAGTTTAGGGTTTGAGAGTTTAGGGTTTAGGGTTTTAGAGCTTGGGGTTTAGGAGTCTAGGGTTTAGGAGTTTAGGAGTCTAGGGTTTAGGGGTTTAGGGTTTAAGAGCTTAGGGTTTAGGAGTTTAGGGTTTAGGAGTTTAGGAGTTTAGGGTTTGAGAGTTTAGGGTTTTGGGTTTTAGAGCTTGGGGTTTAGGAGTCTAGGGTTTAGGAGTTTAGTAAGGGTTTAGGGGTTTAGGGTTTAGGAGTTTAGGGTTTAGGAGTTTAGGGTTTAGGAGTTTAGGGTTTGAGAGTTTAGGGTTTAGGGTTTTAGAGCTTGGGGTTTAGGAGTCTAGGGCTTAGGAGTTTAGTAAGGGTTTAGGGGTTTAGGGTTTAAGAGCTTAGGGTTTAGGAGTTTAGAGTTTAGGAGTTTAGGGTTTGAGAGTTTAGGGTTTAGGGTTTTAGAGCTTGGGGTTTAGGAGTCTAGGGTTTAGGAGTTTAGTAAGGGTTTAGGGGTTTAGGGTTTAAGAGTTTAGGGTTTAGGAGTTTAGGGTTTAGGACATTAGGGTTTTAGAGTTTAGGGTTTAGGAGTTTGGGCATGTTAGGAGTTTAGGGTTTAGGTTTAGGGTTTTAGGGTAAAATTTTAGGGTGTAGTATTTTAAGTTGTAAGTTTAAACTTTAAGGTAGGTTTAGTTTAGGGCAGGGTTTCTGTTTGTATATTGTTGCAGTTATGTACCATATTGTTGTAACAATGGGTCTTTCATACCAATGTACCTTATGTCACAAAACATTGTGCCAATGTGTTGTACCCATGCACCAATGTTATGTACCAAGATGTTGTACCAATGTACCTTATGAAACAAAACATTGTACCAATGTGTTGTACCCATGTACCAATGTTATGTACCAAGATGTTGTACCAAAAATAGCAGCAAGCAATATCAGCTGCTATTTTTGGTACAACATCTTGGTACATAACATTGGTACATGGGTACAACACATTGGTACAATGTTTTGTTTCATAAGGTACATTGGTACAACATCTTGGTACATAACATTGGCACATGGGTACAACACAGTGGTACATTCATATACATTTCTGTCCAAGGAATGTGAGCCCTTCGTAGCATAACATTGTCCATCGATTTGGGTGATACAATGTCTCCGAAATGAAAGTCCTCTGTATATGAATAGATACCTATTGCAGTTTCCTGAATTCTGTCACTGTGTGGCTCGCTAATTCCGCCGTTAGATCAATCATGAATCATAATTCATTCATGACCATATACAGTCACTTTGCTGTTCCTGAACCTGTCCAACAAAATAAAATCCCATGCATGGGCCATCACCAATGATTCACACCATAAGGTTGCCATAAGCACGGGTTACGGACAAATGGAAACCAAATTTGACTGGATATTGCATATAGGTTCATTGTCATATTGTCCCTAATTACAGGCAATCTGCGAGCTGCAACGATCAGGACAAGGTTCATTCTTGCAAATGAGACAATGGTTCCCGACTGGTTTCTCCAGGCTTCCTGCAGCCCATGCCGTGCATAGAGACCATGCCTTCTCTGGAGACTTCCGTTGATCATATCGGCAACGCGATGTTGACCAAATCCTTGCATCACAGAACTGACTCAGGTGATGAGTGTATTCACTGATTAAGCTTTTTAGATCTGTTCGTATCGAATTATTCTACCAATATTGAGATTAATAATACCGGTACACTCATGATGTCTGAAATGGATTTGAAGCGAAAAACTAGTTGGTTCAATCAATAAAAAACTGTTTAGCCAATAGCCTATAGTCGAAGTCAGCAGATTAACAAGATAGTCGTATTATTATTATTTAGTATTATGATATTGTTACTGTAAAGCCAAGTAAATTATAATATACTAATATAATACATAGTATATTTAGTAAAGTAAATAGAATAGTGAAAATGTAGTAAATATATAGTGTATAAGCTATATGTATATAAAGTTTAGTATAGTATAGCAGCAGATTAAGTAAAAGTATATAATATGTAGTCTAGTATAGTAATAAAGTATGAGTATGTAAATTATAAAAGTGAATAAGTAAAGTAAAGTATACTAATGAAAAAATAAATTAAAGTAAAACAGTTTAGTCATGGCTTAGTTTAGTTTTGTACAATATCTTATTAAATTATTAAATAGTAAGTATAGTAGTACTATAGTAGTATAGTATAGAAAAGGAACAATATAGATTACAGGGTCTAGTCTAGAGTTAGAAACTAGAGGAATTTAAACATATAAAATATGGACAATATAGTAATCCAATATGATTCTTCATTATAATTTGACAAGAACTAAAAAATAAAAGCCGAAGATTAGTCTAAGAGTCTAAGAATATGTTCAAGTTCAAGTGTACAGTACCTTTGAGTACTGATATATGTCAAGTTATATACTTTTAGACTAGAGTTAAAGTCATAGTCATAGTTATAAGTTATAGGCAAGCTATAAAAATTAGACTCTAGGGTCATAGTCGTTATAGTCATAGTCATAGTCTAGAGTAATGGAAAGTGTATGGAGCGGATTGAGTTGTCAAGACTAACAACAATCATAAAACTAATACCAATTGGACCAATTGGATCAATTATACAACTTATAACTTATATAATCAATTTCCGATAACCAATCAATTACTCAATTACTTATCATTACTAATTGTAACTTGTTGCTGCGACTGTGACTGTTAAATTAAATTTGAAATGTCAAATTATTTGAACAATTGGCCGTAAGCACGCCCCACAAGGCAAAGCAGTGAAAGTGAAAATTGGCCGTAAGCACGCCCCACAAGGCAAAGTAGTGAAAGTGAAAGTGAAAGTGAAAGCGAAAGAAAGTGATCAAAAACATTTCCGAGTCAGAGACGATAGGGAAACAACAATGAAGAATCAGAATGAAGTCCTGAAGCATCAAGAATCACGACTGAATCAAATCATTGAATGAAATCCCTGAAAACCCGGACGATGGTTGATTTTTTAATCTCTGGAATTCTGAAGTTCATGCAACCAAGAAGCCCACAACGACGACAGCGCTTGGCTTGATAGCCAGCTGGTAGTTCAACACCTGGTGGAGCATCTGGTGCTGCCGCGGCGTGGCTGGACGAAGCAGCGGAATTTGGCATGGCGAACTCTGATCACAATCTTAGTCTAAGCTCGGCAACTCACAAGGAGTAGGTCAGTGGAGGAAGGGCGCGGATTGATAAAACATCGAAAGTGCAATATTGTTTATTGCAGTACTCAGTAATCTCAGAAATCAGAAATGATAAATATAATTAATATATAATATAGTAAGTAGAATATAAATATATATATATATATATATTATAAAAAAATATATATATGACATTTGCCATGACATTGTTTTTATGAATCATACATAATCATACAGTGTATGACTGATGAAACTTCGCATCAGCTTTTCACCCCTTCTCTCCCCTGACTTGACGAAAACGTTCCGCTGTGTTTTCCAATGAAGAATGCATCGCAGTGGAACTGAAGTTGTTTGAATGACTTGAACTGACTTGACACATACTAGTACCTCCGTATTTCTCTCCGTTTCTCGCCGCATTTTTCCAAAACGACAACCGCCTGAAACATACATTTCCCAAATGTCAAATGTCTGAAGACTATACAGATCAAGCATATCTCTTCAAGGCGGCAGACTGTGGTCCATCAGGGCCACGCGAAGAAACGTTTGCATGGCTAGGTCAACCCGAGATGTGCTTTCCACCTCAGACACATGCACACAAATGTGTCACAAGCTCATTTCCCGCTTCTGTAAGCAGCACATGGTCAATATTGCAGTCAACTACTGAACCGGCCAAACTTGAATTCGCAAGTTTCAGTAACAACTAATAGTAACGACAGTGACAAAACAAACACATGGATTGGACTAGCCCTATGTGAATTTTCATTAATCATTAATCATTAAATTAAATTAAATCATGCAATGACACTCTGCAGTTCGAGATGTTGACAGTCTGCAATTTGAAATTCAAATTATACTATAAACTATAAACTATAAACTATAAACTTTAAACTATAAATATAAATTTTAAATTATAATAATAATAATCTAATTAATAAAGGAAGTAAAGTAGCAAGTACAGTACAAGTAACGTTGCTTTGTGCTCCGCTCCGCCATTCTTCCCACCGGGGACGGACAAGCCAGATTGCAACCACTGCAGCATGCGGGCTTCGGAATTGCCAGAAAGCTTCTTCACTCCAACCAGGACTTTGCAATTTGCGTGAAGTCCTGAGGATGAACATCCGGCAGGATGAACATCAGTGTCAGTGTCAGTCCAGTAACGGATCGTAACCGGATTTAAATTAGTAATCATTACGGTAGTGGTTGCGGCTAGTGGTAACAAACAAAATCGCCGAACGCAAATGATGTTCTTTCTCACATCATATCTGATCTGGCACAGGCAAAATGGATTCTGGGAACAATGGATCAATGATCAATCCATCCGGTTTTAAAATCACAATGTCATCTGAAATTTAACTACAATAATACTGACAATACCGATACTGACCTTGACATCCAGTACACGCATTGCCGATTCAAAAACCAGAAAAAAAGGTTTTCGGAGAATTTACTTCCCCATCCCCATATATACCAAATTGTGTAGCCTGCCGCTAAACTCCTGCAAGTCACCACACCTGATGGATATTGCATGTCCGGGCTCTCCGATTCGAATTTCAGTAATTCTGCCTTAAGTAAGGCTGGAAGCAGGCGAGTCAAAAACTCTAAGACAAAGTTCAAGTTCAAGTCAAGTCTGTGTCTGAGTCTAAGGAAAAGGTCCAGGTCAAAGTTCTAGATTCTAGATTCTAGATCCTATAGATTCTAAAGTCAAGTCAAATCGAATGATGATTCAAATGCAAATTAATGAATTATGAAGTATGTGAGCATCATGAGCATCTCTGTTAAATTTAAACAGTTAGAATTCAAGGAAAATATGTGCGTCTTGTTTTCATTACAGTTACAGTCACAGTCATTCTAACATACCGTTAGCCGCAGGCCGTTAGTTAACAAAAAACATCCAAGTGAGGCCATGCATGAAGAAATCAGCTGCAACTGACATCGCGCACATCTTTAATCTGACTCACAAATAACTAATAACTATAACGAGACGAAACTAATGACATCGACATCGACGTGACATCGAAGCCGAAACATGCCGAAACAGAAACACAAGCAACTGAGTAGGGCTGAGTAAGGCCAGGGCACCCAAGTGGACACCCATTTCTTTCCCGTCTTTGGGAAGAAAGCAGTACCCCGTTTGATTTTTCCATGGAACAGGAGGTGGTGGATCAGCCACCGGTGCCACCGGTGCAGGATCAGATGATCCGCGTGCACTTGAAGAGCTGGGTTCAGATGGTGGCAGTGGCAAATCTGCTTCAAGTGCTCCAATCCAAGCACGTTCAATTTCACCATGAACGTCCCCTGCCACACCAGGTTCCTCTGGGCTGTCATCTCTTCCGTCCTCCACGGGTGGGGCTGGGGCATTGCTGTTCTCAGATTGCTGTCCTGAAGCTTGTAATCTCTTGGCCTTCTGGTCTTGTTTGGTTACCTTCCTGACTGCTTTGGCTCTTGGCTTGCATTTAGCCTTTGCCCTTCTGGGCTTGCCGTCCTTTGCAGCAGCCAACGCGTTTCTTAGTAAATCTGACCGTTTCTTGGCCAATTTCTGATCATCGTCATTGTTGTCTTCTGACTCGTCATCCGCAGCCTGAGCTGCTGCTTGGGAATTTCTCAAAGTAGCTTCCTCAAGGTCTTCAACCGAATCAATGTCCAAGGCACCAAATTTGCGCCCACAATAGCGAAGGATATGAAGGCTGTGGCTGTCAGCATCAATGCTCTGACAACACTGTTTCAAAAACAGATCAAGAGAGAAAACCTCTGGCAAACCATCAGGTGTAGGCTGCATTTTTGCAACCCAAGTGGTTGCAGCATCAGTACCTGGATTCAGGCGCTCCAATGTGAGCTTCACCAGAGTGGCATCAAATGGAGAGAACTGAATTTTGGACAGCAGGTAGCAGGCATCTCCGCACTTCAAGGCCTGCAAATCTTTCATTTCATTCGGTAGAACAATGACAAGGGGGTGGTCTGGCAGAAACCCTTTTGTTTTGCGAGATTGCCTGGCAATGCGCAGAACTGCTTTGAATTGCTCTGCCCAGAAGCTGTGGTGATCCATCCGTTCTGCATCTCTTGCGCACAAATCGATTGGGCATATGCCATCGACGTCGAAGTCATCCTCCTCCAAATCAGAGTCGCGGTCATCGCCATCGCAGTCCTCTAGTTGAATCAATTGGCCATGGTCTTTCTCAAACTGCTGGTGCATCGCTTGCATCCAATTGGGACATTTCTGACGCTCCTCCTCAACCACCCTTTCTGCAATGGCATAATGCCGGTCGGCCAAGCCAGAGAAATCAGGGAATTGCGGGCCATCACGATGGGGAACCAGTTGGCCATCGTTTTGAGTTGCCTGCGCCAGCTGTTCAGAGGACTTGCTCCTCACAAGAGCATTGTGTTGCTTGGCAACGCGGGACTTCTCCTGCGGCAGGGGCAGAAGTGGACACCAGAAATAGTTTTGAACCCTGAATCCCCAAAGTACATCCCGCCCACAATGTCGCCTTGAAAATTCGAAGAGATCAATAATTCAATCTGTACCCCCTTTCTTGTTAAAGTCATAGTACTTGGCTTTCTCAGAAATGATTTCCATAACATTCCCAGTGGACTGCATTCTGTCCCACGAACGAAGAACCTGATGGAGAGGAACGGCTGAGAATGCATGAAGACACAGAGGCGTGAAGTGGAGCAAATATGTTGAAGTGACCACAAATCCCAAATTCCAATCCAGACAAGAAATAAAAATTTTAAGTTAATGTTAATAATAAAAAAAGTAGTTGAAGGCGTTTTTAAACTTAAAGAAAGAAATTTTTGAAAGTTTAGTTTAAAAGATTATAGTTTATAGTAGTTTCAAATTCTAAAGAAAGTTAAAGTTGCTAAAACGTTTTTAACAATTAGTGAAACTATAAAAGTTTTAAGGTTTAAATAAATTTATAGTTTTTAATTTTTAAGTTGTAAAGTTGTAAAGTTTAAGTTTTTAAACGTTTAAATTTAAATTGTATTAAATCAGGTAAAGGTTATTATTATATTAAAGTTAGTTTAGAGTTTAGAGTCTAGAGTTGGAATTTTAAAGGTTAGGTTTAAAAGTTTAAAGTTTAAAGTTTGTTTAAAGTTTGAATTTAAAGTTTAAAAATTTAAATTTAAAGTTCATTTAAAATTAAAAGTTTAAAAGTTTAAAGTTTACAGTGTAGTCTATGCACCTAGGCAGGCCAATATCAAAGCAACAACAAGATCAAACCGGGAAAGTAGCTTAAAATTTAAAGTTCAAATTTCAAAGTTTAAAATTTAAAGTTTAAAGTTTTAGTTTAAGTTTAAAGTTTAGAAGTCTTTAAAGTTTCAAAAAAAGAAGTTTTAAAGTAGTTGAAAAAATGCAAATAATAAAATAGTTTGACTTGAGAAATATCTCGGCTGGCAGTCTAGTCCTTCTTGAACTCAGGGGTGGCTGCTGCCCATAGTGCTGACGCCTCACTCCATGTCCTGGAAAGCGTTGCACTTCTGCTCTCCCCTGGGTATGATACCTTGGGCGTCGCAATTCTCTGAACGGCTTGACTACAAGCAGTGTACATAGTACAGAGCCTGTACAGGTTTATGTGTACAGTGCAGTGTATACAGTTAGTATACTTACTATACTAATACTATACTTACTATTACTATACTATACTATACATACTCATACTCGGTAAGTGAAAAAACATGTCTTGAACTTAGACTTAGACTTCAACTGAAACTTAAACTTGGACTTAGGCTGAGACTTGAACTTAGACGACTTAAACTGTCAATATTCACGTTCAGATTCATGTGCTCAATAGAGTGCGAAAAGCTCATTGGCCTATGTCATGTTGCATGAGGATTCATTCATAATTCCTGCTGGGGTGCCATCGAGTGAAGCCGATCCTTCAGAAACAAAGTGAATCCGTTGTATGAACAGGCTGAAGACTGAGAGCAGTCTCCCTGCTCTGGAGCATGTGGGCTTTCAAGGCGACACTGTTCGTACCTTGCTCTCTCTGCTTCCAGCACAGCACGTTGGTGGTCCTTCTGCAACTCCCCCAAAATGAATTTTCCGACCTCACCGAACGTAAATTGACATTGAAACGAATCAAAAGCATACCTACAGCATCCGTATTGCAAAGTAAACGCGCTGTCCATTGAAAGGGGTCCTCAAAATAAAAGGAACCTTTTCATTATCATGAATCATTAGGATACCTTTCAAATGAGAGCCTGCTAGTAACAAGTAACGGGCTTGAAATGAAATCACAGGCTGCTGGCTGAAAATTGAAAATGTTCAAACGGTGTCTTCAACTTTTGACTCTCAGGTTGCGGCCATGCTGGTGATACCATGGCCCCTCCCCTGCGTCACCCTTGGACATGCCGGTTCTGCTCTGAGAATTCAAGTTTTTAATCTAAGTGGCATATCGGGAATAACGTGTGAAGTAAAGTGTAACAGAGTCACTGTAATGTAAAGAGTAAAGTATACTGAGTAATGAGTAAAGTTTAAATTTAGAAAGTTTTAGCGATTCTTTTAGTGTACAGTGTAAAGTGTAAAGTGTAAAGTTTAAAGTTTACTTTTAAAGCGTAAGTGCAACAGTGTGCAGTGTACAGTGTAAAGCTAAGTAAAGTGTAATACTATTATACTGTAAAAGTGTAAAGTGTAAAAGTAAAGTGTACAGTGTAAAGTGTAAAGTTAAGTTTAAAGTTTAGTGACTAGTGTAAAGTTTAAAGTGTACAGTACCGTGTAAGTTTAAAGTGTAAAGTTTTAAACTTTAACTGTAACTGTTAACTTTAAACTTCAAACTTTAAAGTAAGTGTACAGTGTGTACAGTGTAAAGGTAAAGTACAGTTTAGAATAGAATAGAATCGAATGTAAAGACATGTGAACTTTGAAGACTTGAAAGAGCTGAGTACTGTTTCCTGTTCCAAGCTGAGCCGTCAGCCGGCGCTGAGCAGCAGCCCGAGCAAAATTGCACTCTATCTGTGCATTCACCAGCTTCCTCATCATGAGCAACCGGACCTCAGAAGGCCAAAGAGTAAGAGGAAAGCAACCCAACTCAGCCACATTGACAATCGCACATGGCTAGCACAAACACGGCCACGAAGTTGACACAAATTCTCATAGGCCAGGGCCATATGGCTCAGGGGGGCCCCGGGAAGCAACGCTTCAGGTGCCAAATTGTTCTCCTGGGCGGGCAACAGCTTACTTGCCAATGGCGGCAACATCTTACTGGCTTACTTGCCAATCATAGCATCGCATTGCAGTTCCACTCCACAATGGAACCACATGAGAGTAGCAAAGGTATGATGATCAATGATAAATGATAACTGATAACACTGATCACTGATCACTGATAACTATTGATAATTGATAAATAGATAATAAATATGACTAGACGACTATGACGACTACATACAACTACTATGACTAGACTGACTAGACTATGACTATAGACTGCAGACTGTAACTATATAAACTAATATAAGTCAAAGAACACAGCAGCTCAGCAACCTCAGTCCTTCATGTAACGCTGCAATGGCAAGGAAAATCCCTTGTCCAAACAGCAATCTCGGGCAGTCATGAATTTCCTGGCCAGCTGATTTTTTTCCTCGAAACTCACGTCTGGGTCGGTAAGTTGGCCCAAGCTGTAAGGCCAAACCTGGGCAGATATGAGCTGGTGAACAAGATCAGCAACAGCAGTTGTCTCTGAAAGCAAGCTGAAGGAAACCGGACAGAGGAAGGAAACCAATACCAAGGCGGTTTTCAATCATTCAAGATTCAAGCTTCAAACTTGCAATTGTCAACCTTGTTGGCGTTGGCATTGAAATCAAAATCAAAATAAATATAATCAACGCCCAAAAATGACGCAACACTTCCACCAAAAGTCAGGCAGCCTGAAACACAGAGTGGAAAAGCCTGTGCCAAACATGGCCGATGCAGGAGTAGAGTACGAAATTCGCCAAATGCATCGCTCCATCGTCGAATCCTCTATGGCAAGCAGGAGCCAGGACGGGAAACTCGTAGAGACTCGTATACTTACTCTTAGTTACTGTTACTGTACATACGCTGTACTTGCCGATGATAATTCAATACTGTCGCATGGTTGCGCGATATGATATGTCTCCAACATGCACTTTGACTTTGACCAAATATGATAAATCTGATCTGCAGCAGCAGGATCGATCCTTTCAAGCACACCGGAGCTTCACCATTCGCCATGTCGATGTAATCCTTCAGTGCGATAGCTGCAATCGACCTGAAGCAAACAGCGACTGCATCAAGCATTCGCAAAATGCACCAAGCATGACAAATCACATAAGGCCACGTGAATCCAAGTGAGAAACTTCTTCTTTGAAGTCATCTTCACAGCTGGCAATCGCTCACTCGGCTGCGTTCCGTCCATCCAGTCGCGGCGCTGCATTTCTCGAAGAATCTGAAACCTCACACGCGCTGAGAATTCAACTGCTCAAGGCTAACATGAGCTGGAAAACAATCTGATTTCTCATTAATCATATCTAAATCATCAACCATCTTATAGGATTATCAAATCGCTGGCTACTTACTGATCACCAACGCATGATGACAAAGCATCAACCACGTGGATGTCAAAACAAAATAAAACGATCTTAACGACATTTGACATCTGTGACACATGCAATCAAAATTGTCAAAATCAATCATCACTATTAGCCACTCAGTGCTAATCAGGTTTGGTTTTGCTGTCTCACTAGCCCTGGAGCGAACATAACTTGATAAAATAAAGCCAGCTACCTCACACCTGATTGGCAACCTCTGACTACGGAAATTTGAATCCGAAAGACATTTGGCACAATTTCTAGTCGTGCAGCATTTCCCTCTTGAGGCTCAGGCATCAAGCGCTCCAGCGGGGACAGGCAAAGAGAAGCTGAAATCAAAACAGACAATGTAGTTGGCTTTTCCATCCATGAAGTGACCTTCTTCGCCCTGATTCTCTGCACTCTCTGGTAAGAATCGCCAAAGTGGTCATCGAAGAGTAAGGACTGCGCAGGCACCAAATCAGCTGAATCACCTCCGCCTTCGGATTGCCAGTGGGCTCCCTGCACAACAACGGCAACTGATTGGCAAATGTAAAATTTCAAACAGTCAAATCAAATAAGATCGAATCAAAATCAATTAAGCACTCTGACAAACACAAGTGCCGGTTGCAAATATTCTGCTACACACTGCACATGTAGAGAGGCAAGGGCGCCTGCTTGAACAAGAGCTGCCTCGTGCAAATTGTAGCTATTGTGCCTGATGCTCTTAATAAAATAATAACTTAATAACTTAATAACTAATAACTATAATTATTACGTTATAACTTACGACTATCACTCTTAGCTGAACTGTCTTGACTCTCTTAACTCTTGACTCCCGACTCCCAATTTTAATCATCATGATTCGATAATATAATCATAGTTGGATCTTGATTCTTTTGCAATCCTTACTGACTGACGTTGTGTTGACACAAGCAGGGGCACGCGGCATGGTGTTTGAGGTGTGGACCATGCTTGCCCAAGCAGGTTGTGCAACGCAAAGCCCAGCCTGCAAGCAAAATCTTAAGTTGAAAGAATATACACCCTGGTTGCAATTTTCCCGTTGGCTTGCCGGAAAAGAACCCCCCCAGATACAGATTGAACATCTGCTAATGCTATCTCAGGAATCGGCATGAAGAAACGAGCGTTCTCGCCACAAGACAACCACCTCGATATATTTGGAATGCTTGGTCTCTTGGCAAGCCTTGGTCACGAAAGAAGCCATTTGTCGCACAGCACATGTCCACCATCGGCTAAAGTTCCAAAGTTCCAAAGTTCCAATTCAACAGGACAACTTCAAGAGTCAAGCCAAAACCTCACAACTCACTTCAAAAACTCATTGACTCAAAACTCAAAACCTTTGCCTTTGCCTGACCTAATCTATACCATAAACAATTTTCCCTTGAACCGGGGTTCCAAAATAAATTGGTGTGGTGTTCCAAGATGTTTACATTGAAGTGCTGAATACTGGAAGCGTAAGCATCAGCAGCATAAGTAATAAACAGAAAAATCTTTCCATACCCGACTGAGCCCACCGCGCATAATCCAAAAATGCGGCGAAGAATTTCTGGCCTTGACCCACGCAGCCACAACCCTATGTTACTTATATGAATCGCTACTATAAAACCAGTTTATAAATTATAAACATTGGTAAATTTCCACTTAGGTTGGTTCACCAAAAAAGGCCCCCACAAGTCCCCCAAAAACAGTGTTTTCCCTGCATTTTATGAAATATTTTGGGACTTGTGGGGGGCTTTTTTGGGGGACCAACCCAAGTGGAAAATTAGCAGTATAACAGTATCAGTATAACTTTAACTAGACTATAACTATAACAAATAAACATATCATAACTTATAAATAAACAATGCTGTCTTCATTCAAAAAAACTTCGACTTTTCAGCACAACTTTGGACCTCAGAGCCACGAGAAACACCGTGAGCTGAAAACGGCTTGGGACCTGACCACTTTCTTCCTGGGACATACAACATCCAAGTCTGCAATGGTGAACCGGAACGCTGCTCGTCCAATCCTCATGGCAATTCACAGCTCAAACTCGAAGCCTCAGAGCCTTGCCTTACCCTTGGCCCTTAGCTATTACTTACTTAAGGTAACTTAGGCCTTTTCAAGCTAGGCTTAAAGAAGACTTACTTAAGCTGCGCTACTTAAGTTAGACAGACTACATTGATTTGGTTTAATAATAATGAGATCGAAGACACCAGCGCCGGCATCTTCACCCAAGAGAACTATACCTGGGATTGGCGAGTATCTCCATTGGCCATAAGCAAAAGCATTTCAGCGGAGTGGGCCCGCTGGCTTTGAGCATCTGGATCCTGGTCCTGCTCCTCAATGCCATCAGACGGGTGGGGACCTTAGCTTCAGATATCTGGGGCTCTAGACTCTAGGTATGCTTTCTCTAGTCTTGTATCACTTGTATCTGAGGCTTTTGTAATAGGAACACGACCAAGTTAACGACGAACTATTTGCTTTCAACTCTGATTCTCAGCAATCTGCTTCGGCGATGGGCTTCTTCCATCAAGCTGCGGGCGTAGCTCAAATGTTCATCCCCAGGCCTGGGAAAATGATGAGACTTGCATGGTTGACTTATGACTTATGAGAAACAGAAAGGCCACAAATCCAAAAGGATTGCAATCAACAGAGCAGCAATTCAATGGAAGGGCAATGGACCCAACACAGGGTCGAGGAGAGCTGGGATCTGGGCTTGTCGTACTTGATGACAAGTCTGGTCGTCAGCAGCCATCTGATCTTCACAATGAGTTCGTAAAACAATGACCCCTGAGTCAGCAGCGATGAGCAGTTGAACCTCGTGCGTGTCTGTACAGGGGAATTGACGCAAAGCCGCGACATTAACAAATAACTCAACTTCACACGCGTTACACATTTCTGAAAACCAGATTAAGATCAGGCTGCGACATGTCCGGTAGGCAGCCCAGCGTTTTCCAAGCAATTTCCCCCGCGAGATTTGCCTGGTGCCTCATCAGCTCACAGAAAAAGGTCCGAAAGTTACAATATTAATATCATCATATCGTGTCATATCCCCGATCATATCATCATACTATCATATTATTATTTCAAATCATATCATATCAAAGAAGAACTATTATTATTATCTATATATCATATTATAATAACAGTCATAAGTCATAAGTTATAAATTATTATTCTGAAATTGGCAATATTGCAAAATTGCAGTATGTCATTTCAGTATCAGGAGGAGTCAGCATGAGTTAGTGAGCGATGAGTGATCAGCCAGCTTGACATGACGCAGACAAACAGCCGAAATGAGCATGCTGGGGGTCCGACATGAGGCACTTTTGCATAGCTGTCAACATGTTTTTCGGACAAGTGCTCACCACCCGTCTAAACAAAAGGGCGTTGGCAGGCGCGTTGTCGCAAACGAACTGCAGAAGAACCAATGGGGCTTCTGCAGCTAAGCCTCCGAAACAACGATTTAAAATGAGAGTCAATGACTCGGAGATGATTGATAGTCGTTGTCTGTCGTTGTACTCAATTTCCCGTTCCCATGTAATCATATACATTCTGTACCAGTATATTAGTACATTACATACTTGATACTTAAAGAAGATTTCCCTTAAAAGGGGTCCTCAGGGTGAATGGGTCCGCGCGCGCGCGCGCGCCAAAAAGGTCTCAAAATTGAAGCCATTTTGGCGCGCGCGCGGACCCCTTTCACCCCAAGGACCCCTTTCAAAGGAAATTGTGCTTTTAGCAGCTTTAGCAACTATGCATCGGCGTCTCAAAGAATTGTATTTTTTCAAAGCTTCTTAGTTTTCACCACCACAATCAGCGGCAGACCCAATCAATCATTGAGAACTGCAAACCTGAAACTTGCCTGAAACTCTGAAACCGAAATTCACATCGACACAATTTCGGAAAACACAGGCAACTTCCACTGAGGGAAGGTCTGTATGGGTGCTTCATCTGTTTCTCCATCAAGCCCTTCCAAAGCGACTTGGCAGTTTGCCGCCACAGAACCGCAGGTGCATTGATAATCTCAGCAGCGCCGGCGCGGATGTTTGCAAGAAATTAGATTCACATTGAAAAACAACTTAACTCAACCATCTCAACTCAACCCAGCCAAAGTCTCAAGCTATTTTAGCCTTAACGACTTAACGGCCTTAAAATGTGTTTGTTGTGAGTTCCCCAAGCAGCTTGGTTCTGGAATCATATCCACCATAATTATTAAACATACAAGTTAGCAAAATAAAAGCCAAAAAAAATTAAATGAAGGTGAGACCCTCAGGTGCGTACCAACATAGGCTCAACTCATGGCTATTTATTTATTTAGTTATTTATTTGCATTTATTGCGCTCACTATGTCACAAAATAATTGGTTTATCCTGCCCAGCACCAACGCGCCAGGGAACTCATAAGTTTTTTGATACACTGCAATGTTATGTCATGGGTCATGAGTCCAAGTGAATTTTCAACACGCTCTCTCACAATTTTAGCTTCCTCAATCTTAGCACTCCAAACTGGCTAAGGTGCTGACGGACCTCGAGAGAACACCATGCGGTCCAGAAACAAAGGCAGTAGTCCTGGAAACCTTAGTGTTCGTCTTCGCACAGGTTCTTTTGCGATTCAGTTCAGGTGCTGTCAATTTCGCTTTGACCCTGCGCCCCACTACTATCAAGAATCAAGAAACTAAGACTGACAGCGTGGTGGCGTGGTCACGGGACCACTGCCGCCGTAGCCTCAACTTCTGGCCTGTTTCATCGAATTCGATGTGCAGGGCCAGTGCAAAACTGCTTGACTGGCCCTGCGACATCATTTCGATAAAGTTTGCGCGCTGTCTTTCAAGATAGAGGCTGCACAATGCATGCCTTGCCTCAAATGAACCCGGAAGGTTAGAGTTAGAGTCCAATGAGTCCAATGCAACAATTTGCCAATGACTGACCCATACTGAATCTACAGCCAGACTGCCTGAGAAATGGTGGATGTCCCACTGCGCAAAAAAAAGGCCAGGGCATTGACTGAAAACCTGATGCAATGCGGCAATGCGGCACGTGCAGTTGAGTAAGAAACAAAGCACCAGCAGCAAAGTTTCAAAAGAATTTGCTACATCAATCCAGACTGAGTCACTGCACAGCCATGTAATCAGATCAGCAAACAGAAACACACAGAAGCTGCACAAGTAACATGCATGGCGATTTACTCGCCAACTTTGCCAGCTTCGGTTTCCCCTTGCCCTTGCCCTTCCGTACAACTTGCTCGGAGGAGCGGCCTAGCCTTGAGGAGGCAGTTAAAACTTAAAACTATGGAAGTTCTGTTGCCTGACATGTTACTGTTTCGGTTTCAGTGAGGTTAAAGTTAAACAGTAAACAGGTTAAATATATCTGCTGTCAAATTAAGTTCAAGTCATATCACATGTTCATTCAATATTAAATTGAATCACTAAATGCTTCAGATTTCAAGATGTATGATATCTGATAAAATTAAAATAACATAAATTCTAAGTGATCAAAAATAAATATATTTACATCAGCTGAAACAAAGTTAAAGCTAGAGTCAAAGTCAAAGTCATAGTTTTAGTAATTTTAGTAAAGTATAATCATACATTCATACATACATATCATATCATATCATATCATATTATATCAAATCAAATCAAATCAAATCAAATCATATCATATATATATAATAAGCTCAAAAAAATATAGTCAATCTAGTTTAGTTTAGCAAGGTTAGTAAAGCATAGTAAAGTAGTATAGCGGACGTATAGTGTATATAGTATGCAGTATGATGTATAGTATGCCTGCCTCTCTGTAACTATACTTAGTCAGTAGTGAAACACTCAGCTCAACAGCCCGGTAAATTGCATTCATAATTCATTTATAGTTCAATGCTCACAACTAAATTCACGTACAATGACCGGTTACAATGGTGATCAACTGCGTTCAATAGTGACGAGTACAGTGAACAATGAATAGTGAATAGTGAAAGTAGTATTTAATAATATAGCATAACTAATAAATAATATGATAATAATAATAAATAATATAATAATAAAATAATAATATATTTAGTAATATGAAAATTTTAATTTCTGGATGCTATTAAAAAACATATATAATTATTAAAATTAATATACAAGAATTATTCCTCATGATTAATGAATAATAAATGAAGAAAGAAAGAAACAAACAAATAACAAATATGTTAAAGTTAAATATGTTCGAAAAAAATTCAAGTTTTTAAAGATGTTTAAATAGTTTTACGTAACTAAAGGTTTAAAATTAGAAAGTTTAAAGTTACAGTTTTAAAGTAAAAGTTGTCTTAAAGTTTAAAGTTTAAAGTTAACAGTTACAGTTAAAGTTTAAAAACAAAGTGAAGTTGAAGTCAAAGTTGAAGTTCAAGTCAAAGTCTTAGTCTTAGTCTCAGTTAAAAATTAAAAACATATAATAATTATACATTATCATTAAAAAAAATATTTCTTTATTTAATTATAATTTATTTATGTTTATTTATTTATTTATTTATTATTTTTTGGATTATGATTAAACGAAAACATCAGAAACGTAAATATTATATAAATTAAGAAAAAGACGCTCTGACTTTGTGACTATAGCTATCTATAACCCAAAACAGCTGAAGAAAGTAACTGTAACTGAGGTGAACACGCCACACGCAGAATGGCCGCTGACGTCCACTCACGGTACTTGCCTGCACCGTTTTTGAGATCGGAGCAGGCATCAATCATGTACAATCATCATCATCGATCATCATTATCAGTATCATCACCATCATCATCATCATCACCAAACCAAACTACAAGTCTACCTCACTGTTCGGGAAGCAAAAACAACATAGCATCAGACTTCGAACACAGAAGAGCACCCAACCGAACGAGTCGACATATCTTCACAATTGTCTAGGTCACGCTGGTTGGGCCCTGGTGTCGCCTCTTCCACGTATCTTCTCGCTGCGTTTCGTCCCCCAACCCTGAACATTTTCATCCATGAGGTCCTTCTTCCGAACAGCGTGATCCCTGTTGTACTCCTTGATCCTTCGCCTGGTCTGGGTCTACTTGGATTACAGCAGCACGCTGCAATGCACAACAAGCCCACAGTTCCAAAAAGTCTCTGCTCATTTCCCATCACACATCACATCGGACAATGTCAGGAGTCATGACAATGCTGGGCCTGCCTCATGCTGCTCAGCTTTTTGTCAACCTGCTTCAGCACGAAGCTTTTCTTCTTGCCTCACCGGTGCCATGCACAGCAACTGCAAGACCCTGACATGCCAAATGAAAAGTTAAATCGCAGTTAAAGGCGGCTAAAAGTAATTCATTTCTATTATAATATAATTACTTACTGACACGTCCCTGATGTATGACAATTATTAAATTAGATTATTATTTTCTCAGTCATGAGTCATTTTTACTATATCATTGAAAAAAAACATGCAATATCAATTCAACAACAAGTCTGACAATCACCCACGCTGGTGGCAAACATGCGCGCCTGCTCTTGCTAATGCCATCCTTGAGGCAATATCATACCGCGCTTTGGGCTTGGCATGAACACTGGCTATCTGCTGCAAGTTGCCTACCAAACGCCTGGCACTGGACAGTGCTTCAGAAGCCTCCCTCACATCTTGAATGGCTGCAGGGTCTCGGCGAGTCCTGCGAGGATTGCGCGGTTTGCAGTGCCACCGTTACCCGATAGTTCCTATTACCGCCGCCGTTGACTGTTACCGGTTACAGTTACAGTATCACAGCGTCACTATTTCAGATTTAGCAATGTTTAGCAGTTTAGCATGATGATATCATATAACATTATATAAATATAAATTATAATTTATAGATTTATAGATTTATAATATGTAACTTCAACTTCAAGTGCCTTGGTACATTTTTCACATCATCACCACTGATTCCCCACCGCATCCATCAACTGCAAGGGGTGTCACCACTGGACGTTTCAAGACTTTTCAGCGGACTGTCAAGACATGACTGAGTCTGTTTTCCAAACTCTAAAATGGTTTCATCAATTTCCGAGGGCGACAGCCTTGCAGGAGCGCGCAGGCAAAATCACTGCAGCTTGCAGAGTGCGGCACGAGGCATTATCTTGACATAAGCCCAGTGTCACGTGTCACACTACCCAAGCTTCCAGCAGCATCAAAAAAAATCGGCTGAGCAATGGCATCTTGCCCGGGAACTGTTGGTCAAAGCCATGAGAGTGCTGGGCAATTCAAATTCATAAAATGAACATGACGTCATAAAGTAGTCATAAAATCATGAAGTGTAAAATAGTCGAAAATAAGAATGACAATAATAAGTGATAAGTAAGTGAAAGTGTTATGTTGTTTTCAATATATTAATATTATATTATATAATATATATATATAATATATCTTGATTTAATATATATATATATATATTAATTAGATATATATATTATTATATAATAATAATATTATTAATATAAATATAATATACATATATTATTTATATTTATATATATTATAAATTATAAATTATATATATTATATATACTATATAATATTATAACATATATATATAGTAATAACATAATTAGTAAATAATAATAACCTATAAAATTCTAATTAATTATAATTATATAATACAAAATATAATAATAATATAGTATAATATTATATTATATTTTATTATAAATATTATAATTTATAATATATAATAATAATATATTTAATATAATATATAAATATATATGATATATGTATACTATATATATTATATATATATTATATATTATATATATAATAAAAATATAAAAATATAATATGATTATAATCTGATTGTATATGGTTTGAAATACTGTGAAGTGCTGGTTCTCGGTGTACAATTTTTGACTGCGCCTGATTCCAAGCCTGCTGTTTGTCCGCTAGCACTCTCGGGACAAGACTGCATCAGCCTTCAAGTCAAACTCAGGTGCCCGGCTTCTCTCACACATTCATATCTCAGGGTGCCAATGCAAAAACTGACTGGAGGTACTGAAGTTGAAGTATGTATGCAGGAGTCGAGAGTAGGTAAGTTTGACCAAGCAGCGCGACCGTTGCAATTCCAAACTGTGAATCCACAACTCAATTTTTTGAACTGGGTTCAAGCTAAAAACTCAAATTTCTCCAATTGTGATGTGTAACTCCGAGAAAAGTTATGCAAAGCAAGTCCTCCACTGGGATTCCGTACTGTCACGAACAAAATGCTGGATGCTGGCATTCTCTGACCGGATCTGCCAAACATCCAAAGAATTCTGAAATTTATAATGATTCATGATTATAGAATTCCAATTCCCACGGCAATGACACACTGCCTCCATGGCGTGATCACCATACTCCAGCGCCAACGCAATGCGACAAACCTGTCACATGTTTTGAAACTTTGACATCAGTCTCGTCAAACCAGCCAGCTGAAACTGCGACTGTGACAAGTGAAAAGTGAAAGCAGTGAAAACTGTGGCTTTCCATGGTGCTGCAATGACTTTGACATTGGCTCTGACTGGGAGTGAAATAACCGACATGCCTTTCCAGGCTGTTTTCCGAGCTGCATGAGTGGCTCAGCAGTTCAGTTCATGTTTGATGTCAGTTTCAAGTTTCAAGCATGTTTTGCCTAGAGAGAACACCACTAAAGTTTTGAAAAAAATACAGCGAGAAATCAACAAATAACAAAAAAATAAAATAACAATATAAGTGGAGTGAATGGGTTGGGTAGCCCAAAAACCATAGCTGCGACTGCGACCTTCACCACAAGCCTGTCAAAAATACATATGACTCACTCATATGACTTGCATTGAAATAACCGTGCCTTCCCTGCTCCCTTTGGGCCAGCATTGCCCTGCGAGCTGCATGAGTGGCTCAACAGTTCATGGCTCAACAGCTCGTGACTCAACAGTTCATGGATCAGGAAAATGTGTCTTGACTCTTAACTTTAAGACGACTAAGTTAGGTTTTAATTCTGATAAATGTTTTAATTCTGAAAGTGTATCGTAGCCATTAAGAGACACATGATGCAAGGGACAAGTGACAAGTGGATGGCCAAAAGACTAAGCAATGTTAAACAAAGCCTGGTTTCAAACTTCGCATCTTGATAAATGCAACATGACCCAATCCTGCCTTCCCCTTGATTGCTCGCTGTGCTTCATCGAAAGCCTGCGAGCTGCATGAGTGGCTTAACGGCTCAAGTGACTAGTGGATGGCTAATCACGAAACAAAACATGACAAATATAACAAATGTGTCACCCGACCCGCCTGCTCGTGCGCAGGATCTCGTAGGTTCACGTTTACGTCCAGGGAGGGTGCATCCGGTTGAACCTGAAGTGCATCAGAGATGGAAATCACAACTCAAGGTTTTTTGAGTTCAGCTTATGTTCATGGCGTTTACAGTTTACAGTTTACAGTTTACAGTTTACTACAGTTTACGTCTAAGACTAAGACCCAAAGGCTTCCAAAATACAAGCTGCAAGCTTGGCGCAAATTGTTAATTTTCTTCGGCCCTTTGGTTTTCATTGGAAGAAGTGCTTTCAACATGGCTGTGAAGCCCAGATTCAAAGAAGTGCTTTTGTAATGGCCCCACCAGATCAAAAGCACTTATGTATACTTATGGACCTATGGAGATTTAATGCGCTGTGTGTGGGAGTGTGTGTGTGTTTGTGTGCCAATTACAAGGCCGAAGCTACTTGTGGCGGTGGCCGACACTACTTAGCGGACGCGCGACGCGTGGCGTGGTCTAAATTACTTAGCTAAGACGCAGCGACGTATCCAAGAACCTCATCTCTCCTTCCTTCAGATGAAGCGGCAAACGTGCAAGGTAAAATGGGGTTGGTCTCGACATTCGCTGCTTCAGGTCAACATAGTGAGCAATGTTGGAACCAATGACTCACAAGTCCATTATCATTGGTTTCATGTCATTTCAATGGCATCTCAACAACCATGTGCCAGGTGATTGATGTACCTCAAAACCTGGATCTCCAACAACCATTATCGAAAATTCGAAAAGATGTAATTATGGCCTTTGCCGTAGTAATAGAATGTAAATTCATCCTCCTGTGAATTTAAGGTAAAGGCTGTGTAACCATCTCTACAAACTTCACTAGCATGCATCACAAACCAGGAACATACTAATAGGTGAATAAACCTGACTCCTGCCCAACCACCAGAGCACTAATCCTTTTTCATGGATTGGCTTGATCACACACAGGTGGAGCAGCTGCTGGGCAGCAGCAGCTCCACCACACCAGCCCCGCAGGGCCATGAGCACTTGGGCTCAATCCCAAACATAGGCAAAAAATCTTTCAGTGCCCATGTTACAGCTTGCACCATCAGCAAGCAACTTCATAAACACCTGACAAAAAATTGCCTGTCACAAAATCAAGGCCAGGGGGCCTAATCCAAACTTGCCCCAAACAGGTGGCAATGTGGAGGGTAACAACCCGTGAACCAATGCAGGGAGGGGTGGGGTGGAAAAGAGAAAACAACAAACAGGCAAGCGGGTTGGAAAGCACTACCTCTCAGGGAAAGGAGAGATGAACAACTACTAGCCCAACCAGGCTTGCCACTAGCTGCAAAGCATGTTCAGCCAACTCATGAAGCAACAACAGGGTAAATCCCGACAAACCAACAAGGTATGCAAGGTGAAGTTAGAGAGAGTGGTGTTCATGTGTGCAAGCCCACATGAAAACAGCACTTTGTAGTGAAGAAACGGTTTGCATAGCCTCAAGCTCTACTAAATGGATGTGCATACAGCATGCATGATCGAATTTCACTACTAAATGTGGGCCCTTGGTTCAGCTCTTGATTTGCATTGGCATTGTTGCTACATTGTCGCATTGTGGATATCCTATGCAGTAGATGCAGCAAAGAATCAACAGCTCAGTCTGCTCAGTGAATAAACAACAATAAACAACAGTGACAGCTGAACCGGCTTGCTTAACTTCAAAATTTCAGGCAAAGGAGTCTACTGGTTGGATCTTTAGACGCTAATCATAATCAATGCTCTAAGACTCTAAAACTCTGTATAAGTCAAATGAGTCTAATAAATGCACATGATGCCCATGGTTGATTGTTCATACTGTAGTTACTGTAGTTGCACTTTAGTTGCAACCATCCGTCAGCACCCATTCGCAGGGACCTGATCGTTCTCGTTGGCGCTGTCCCTGAATGACCGCTCCTGCAATGGCAATGAGCGGGGTGGGCGTTAGAGGTCACATGGGTAAAGTAAAGTCATTGATCACATCGAAATGAATAAATAAAGTTAAGTTAATTCTAGTTATTTTTCTACTACTACTGCTACTACTGCTACTACGGCTACTACTGATGCTGCTGCTGCTGCTGCTGCTGCTACTGCTACTGCTACTGCTACAGCTACTACTACTCCTACTACTACTACTACTACCACCACTACCACTACCACTACCACTACCACTACCACTACCACTACCACTACTACTACTACTTCTACTTCTACTTACTACTACCACTACCCCCCCTTACTGTTACTAATTACTACATGCCAAACTTCTGAATGTCTTGATATCTGATATCGGATATTTGTTGATTGATCAATCGTAAACCCGTAAACCGTTTGTTCTTTCACACGCTTATTAAACAATCATAAGCATAAGGATCAATAATATCAAGTCATGAAACACCAAAAACTGAACTTATGTTATGTTCCTGCTTCAAAGTTTCAACTTTGTCGTAGTCTTAGTCTTAGTCTCAGAGACTCCAAGTCTAACTCGAAGTCTTGAAAACCAAGGCTGTCCAAGTCTGAGTTCAACCGCTTAGCCGCTTAGCCATTTAGCAGTTTCGAACTTTATTTTAGAATCTCTAGAGTGTCTAGAGTCTAGAGTCTAGAGTCTAGGAGTCTAGATTGACAGGCCCCAAGCCCACCCCCATCGGCTCCAGCCAGCGTGCGACATCGTCTTCCATGAACCATCGCACATGAATGAAAATGAAACGTCCCATTTCACGGATCTTCTTGTCCCGGAGCCCCAAGATGCACGTCCGGGCCGCAGAGCACAAGTTGTTCTCCCGTGGGAGCACATCGAAAGTCTTCTGGTAGTTGGACCGGAGGCATTCAAAAGCATCGTGCTTTCCCAAAAACAAACTTGTGGGAAGCATCACTTCAGTGACTGGGACCACAAACATCAATCTCTCCATCATGTCATACAGATCCTCCGGAAGATCAAACCATTCATTCCTGTTGTTTGGTTCCACTGCATAGATCCAACGTTTTTTTGTTCTACCCAACTCAATGCCATCAGGCTCATCATGCCTCTTGCTGGCCTTGGCCGGCGGGTCCTGGCAGGTGGTTTTGATGGCAGCTCTACAACTCAGCCACTACGACTAAACATGCCTTCAACTTCCACCTTCAGTTCATTCATTCACAGACACGGGTGTTAGTTATCAGTTATATTATGTCATAAGTTGTAATCATAAGTAAGTGATCAGTGATAAGTTATGATAAAATGTAAGTCTAGGTCTAAGTCTAAGTGATAAGTTCCAGTCTAAGTCTAAGTCTCCTGAAAGTAGTTTTAAGGTTTTAAGTTTTAAGTAGTTTTAAGTTTTAAGGCTATTTTAAGGTTTAAATTTAATAGTTTAAATTTTAAGTTAAAATTTAAAAGTTTTAAGTTTTAATTTTAAGTTACAGTTAGTCTAGTTTTGTTTAAGTTTTAAGTTTTCAGTTTCAGTTTCAGTTTGAGTTGAAGTCAAGTTCAAGTGAAAGTTTTTTAAGCATCAAAAAAGAGTTCAGTGATGACTTGACAGACTTGATATATCAACGGTAAGCAATGGACAAAAATCCAAAGCGATGGGACGTACAAGCAAACAAAATGAACATACTGAAATCGAAACTGGAAACTGAAACTTGCATGGTTTGCATGACACGGAATCATCAAAGTCAGAAACTCAAAAACCCATGACGTTTGCTGGCGCAAGAGTCCGGCACACGCACCTCACCTCCGACTTCTTCTGGCGCTTCCGAGACTCAAGGTCCTGGTGCACCGAGCGAAAGGCAAAGCGGCCAAAACATAAACACTATCCTACTCAGAGATGCATATGTCTTTCTTTGAAGGCCCTATTAATAATTACCAGAACAATTCCCCAGAAAAAAATAACTGAGAACACGAGGAAACTGTCCTTGGCCTCCTTCCCGCTCTTGGCATTGCCCTTGCCCTTGACCTTGACATTCTTGGTTGGACACGTCTTCTGGCAAAAGGGTTATACTTGTGTGGCATGGGTTCCAGATTTTACAACAACTCTGCAAAATAAATAAATAAATTCATCGTTCTTCAAAAAACTCTTTCATTTCATTCAAAATCATTTCATGAGTTCCAGAACCTTAGCTCTTCCCCGTCAGCTCAAAACAGCGCCTTGGAAACTGTTGGCTTCGATATCAACTGTTCATCACTTGGTTCCTGGCTGGCAGCAGGCAATGTTTTTTCAAATCCATCGTCAATCAGATCTTTTGTGAAAAGGGCAGGGAAAGTATGGAAATCAAACAAATGTAAGTAACAAATGTAAAACTGCAAAACATTGATTTGAGTAAAAACGGTTGATTTGTGATTGCCCAAACTCAAAATTAAAAATTCAAACGTCTCAGCATCTTGTCGAATATGCGGCCCCCACCACCCGAGAATCCAGAGCACGGGAGTGCAAAGCCTTGTTGGAAGACTTTGGCGCCATGCTGGATGGCTGGATGTTCGATCGACTCTGCTGCTGCGCTTGGGCCATCGTTGAACAAATCCAACGAAGTGGTGCATGTTGGCTTAGTTGTCACTATATGATAATGACATGATACATAAATTATAATATTGTATAATTATATCATAAAATGTCATAAAATCAAAAAAATATTCTGACAATCTGTCAGGTTCATGTATCAATATACTCAGATACTCAATATAACAATGATATATAAAAACAAAAATACTCTATTATAGACTCATAGACTCTATACTCAATATACCTGCTATACCTCGTCATTTTGTTGTCATTTGATTGGGTTGGAAGATGTCCCCCACAGAAAGTCATGCCGCAGCCCAGAGTCCTCAAACCATTTCGGGCCACTCCACGCACCATTGGTCGTTGGCTCTGGATATGGCATGGGTCAGCGCAAAGGTTGCCAATTGGCAATTTAAACGTGAAATTTGTTAAAATTCCGTCTGGAATGGTTAATGAACTAGCGAGTTGAATTCAATTGATAATTTCTGAAGAACTAAACAAAAAAAACATACTAAAAATGAACAATCTAGCAATGCAGCTGCTACCTTACCAATGGTCACCAGTTACCCGGGACACATCTTCAGTAGGAATGAAAATGAAAGCAATGAACATGTTTAGGACGCAGAGCAACAGAATACTGCAGGAAGCTGAGCGAGGAATGCCGCCAGTTAGAGGGGCCCGGCGGAAGATAAGTAAGCAGGCTTTAAACAACTTTAAACTTTAAGTAGTAAACTTTAAAGTTTAAAGGGTTAAGGTTAAGGGCCTTAAGGGTCTAAGTTGTCCAAGTCTAAGTTTCAGTAAGGTCAGGTACTGAAACTTTTCAATATGTTGGGTAATCTGACATGGGTTGAGTGGAACCATGAAAAAGAGTTCATGAATCAATCATGCCCTGCATGAAGCCTTTCTCAACCATCACGACTCCCTGAAACTGCACATAATTACCGATTGCCGACTACCGTTACCCGGTACTAAACTATTTAAAATCCAAATTCACAAACTACCAGAGACTATTATCATGGGTCGGCATTATTATTATAATTATGATCATAATAAATAAAATCTGTGATTTTTGTTACTGAATCAATTCTAAATTCTAAAACTATTCCAAATCTCTGAATTTTAAAACGTTCTGAGGTGATCACCGGGCACCCAGATGTACCCAGCACGCCGTACCCACCGCGCCCTGTGCCAAGCCCCCACCCGTACCCCGTACCAACAGCATGCCCCCCCCACACCGTACCCCGTACCCACTGCGCCGTACCCCGTACCAACAGCATGCCCCCCCCACACCGTACCCCGTTACCACTGCGCGTACCCCGTACCAACATCATGCCCCCCCAACACGTACCCGTACCCACTGCGCGTACCCCGACCAACCATGCCCCCCACACCGTACCCCGTACCCACCACACCGTACCCCGTACAACAGCATGCCCCCCCCACACCGTACCCCGTACCCACCCCCCCGTACCCGTCCCAACATGCTCCAAGGGATAGACACGTACCTAACGTATAAGCTCCAATAGAAACATACCTTTTCATTGCTCTTCAAGTTAGATAATATATAAGTATATAAAAATACCATCCTAGAAAAAATATAAATGTAATTAAAACAAATTCATTTAATATATATCCTATAAAAAAATAATACCCATTCCATTTTAATCCAATAATTTATCGTATATCCTATAAAAAAAATAATACTAGATCCGTAAAAATATAATTAAAAAATAACTATAATTAATATTAGGATAATACCAATTTAATCAACCAATTAGTTATCTCATAGGAGAAATAAATAAATATCCTAGGACATAAAAATTAGTATATATGTGGAATCAAGGTAAAATTTACATAGGACACCGCGGATTCAGAACCCTTTTACAAATCTCTTGCTTCTCTACCCAAAAACCGCGCCTTGCCCAGAAGCAGCAGCACAAGCAACAACAACAGCAGCAGACCAAGCAGCAGACCATCGCAAAGCCTTTCCAAAACCGCTCCGGGCTGCGTTTTGACTGGCTGCAATTTTGACGAGGTCCGAACGAGGTCCCGAGGTCCGAAATCAAATTTTGGGAAACTGACCCCCTAAGTCTCCTGACAAACTCTTTAGTAGCCACACGCTTTGGCATTCTTTTCAGAACAGTAAAACTCAAAAGCTTTCAGCGGTGGAGCAGAAAAGGAAACCAAGCCAAGCAGCAGTTGCAGGCAAGAGCAAGGAGAAAGAAGAGGAGACAAAGGGCGAGTAAGGGAGACAGAGGGGAGACAGAGGGGAGACAGAGGGGAGACAGAGGGGAGACAAAGGGACGCAAGCTTGGGAAACAAGTATACAATTGCCACGACTTTCATCTTTGGGAATATAATGGGCAAACCCAAAAAGATATGACAAGTAAGCATCGTGTGCCTATGCAAAGCGCCAAAAAATACATCAGTAAGTTAAAGTCATAGGCACTGCCCATGTGGGCCTTTCCCCATAGGCACACCACGATTTGGCACAAGATCTTGTCATCGGCACTTGTTACAGTATCGACCCAGTATTCGTCGGTGTTTGTATGAATCTTGCACAACAGAGCGAGCCACAAATGCCTACCCAATCGGAGCTACATCATCACCGCCTGCCTAACTGTCCAAGGACAACAGGACACCGTTCAGTGATGTACAATTCCATTATTACAAAGCTAAAACTCCCAAAGCACAAGGGAATAGCTACAACCATCTGCATGGTATCCATGAAAAACTCATGATCAACCATCAATTGGAGAAACCACAAGCATGATAAACACCAACTGGACGCAACATCGCGCCGACTTCCAGAAATTTCTCCCCCACCTAGGACGCACATTTCATTGAAACGCTTTGTCTTCCACAACTTAGAGTACCTATAATACAATTCAATTCCACCATATTTGAAAACACCCAAGAATCCATTTCCAGAGACCCCAGATCCATTGCAAAATCTTGTATATATATATATGGTAGTTAATCAATGTTCCTTATACCCGGAAACTGCCATTCTTCGCGAAAGAAAAATTACTTACGCGAACCCCATGTTTATCTTTTAGGGAGTCCTCTATGCAAGGTTTACTGGGCCACCCGTCAGAATGCACTTTAACTTTCGCCGGCTCCTTCGCATGACTTTCGCGGAACTTACCCGAAACTATCCATATATATATATATATTCGCGGGCCCCATCAGCAGGGGGCGCATCAAAGGAAAAGCAAACAGCAGGCGCCTTGGTGTTTGGCTCTCGCATGCTCTCGCAAAGCCTAACTCTTGGAAGTTTGACTGCTGCGTGTGGAGCTTGCTTCCTCAGACAAAAGCAGAATTGGGATCCATTGGGCAGTACCAGTATTTGGCTGTGGCGAAGTCGGCTGCTGGGAAAGGTGAATGTCCAAAAGTATCACACAGGGAACTGAACCAGAACCAAACCGAAATTCTTTGGTACCCTTCTCCTGCCGGACCCGGGGCGGCAGGAGTGGTAGCCCTTTACAAGTTATATACAATAACAATGACTAATAATATCCAACTTTCGCAAGACTTTCGCGAATTCACGATTACTTTCGCGAACTCGAAAAACACTTTCGCGAGGGTTCCGAACATAACATGTAGGGTCTTCGCAATTGAAACTCCGTACAAGGACCTCTAGATCGATCACCCTCTATATATATATACACAATATATATATATATATTTCAATTTCAATATATATATATATACATATGTATATCTTCAAATTTCATTGGTATATGGTCGACGCAGGTTATTGACATGTAAATATATGACATTTAGATCAAGAATATTATTATGATTAAACTTTAATTTCTTGACCTATGTATATTCCTGTGTACTAAGTCATAAGCATTTTCATATATTTTCAGGATTGCTTAGATTCTCTCTTCAAATGGTATAAAAAAATATGACGCAATTGTGTACTGATTATTGAAGTGTTTTGTTATTTTTGGTTGGGAAATTCCGCAAACCCCCAGTCATCTCCCTCTTCCCCTCTTGTAGGGAGATATCTTGACAGTGGATGCCACAAAGCCCGCTCAGCGACTACTGGCCATCATTCCTAAAAAAGGGGATATGTCGATGGGTTCTACTGAATTTCTGAATGGAGTATCGATTCTTGGATGTTACCCCTGTGCATTTGTAAGTTACCCACAAACGCTAAACCAATTGATCATTAACACATCCCACCGGCACATCCGAAGCTATTCACACAGCATGTCCACGTCGTACGACATGTGTTACTTGCCGCTGCTACAGGAACTTGCGACAAGTCACATTTGGGGACATGCCTCTACTTAATTTGCGCAAAGAACAATCTTCGCTTCCTCAAATCCTTGAATTGAAGAAGAATCCTGAAGAAGTATCCAGCGCAGGACAACTATACGAAGAGGGCAGCAAAGATGCAGGATTTGTCATGATTTGTCCCGTCTGACCATCAATAAATCATATAAACCGGCAGCTTTGACTTTCCGAAAGTGAAACGTAGGCAAGGGATGATCTCACTTGCGAGCCCGAGCTGACTGATCTGTCCAAGTCTTCCGGATGTAAGGGTCTCGAATAGCTTCCAGCACATCTGGCCTCTGATCCCGATCTCGGGTCAGAAGCCGGCCTCAACTCAGTTGTAAAAAGAATTGGGGCGGGATTCAGTGACATTATGAATCATTAATAATCATTATGTGACATTGGAATACATTGGATGGGTTGGGAGCACGTTTAGGAAAAGAGAAGACAGCGCCATACCAAGTCCTCATCTCCTTGCCTTCACTGTCCTGTTAGTGGCAAATGTGGCAGCTTCCGGTGCCAGCTTCCCCAATAATTAGCCAAGGCTCGAAGAAATTTGATTGCTTCGGCCGAAACTTTTGGTGATGCTGGAAAAACCTTGGAAAATCACTGTGCGGAGTGAGATGAACGGACCTGGGAATATCTGATCTTTTTTGATAGTGAACCGATGTGCTGAGGCAATGAGAAAACAGAAGCACGCCACTCAGTACAGCAATCTACGCACAGTGGTCCTGAATTCATAACCAGCTGGCAACCCCTAAAACAAATGCATATAGTGCGGCAGGATGGTATATGAAGCAAATGCAATGTACAATGATGTAAAATATGTAAAAAGAATCAAAGAGGTAATTATAGTCGACATCATCAAATTTAAATAAAATTATTAAGATTGACTAAGCTTACCAGTACTAGTATCTCCGAAACTTGCCTCTCCTTTGATTAGGCAAACCTGGCCGTGAGACTATATCGAAGGTGCCTTCCACCGCTGTCTGTCGCCGGAAGGCGTCCTGTGTTTGGCCCTCGCCAAAAGGTCGACGGTTGAAAAGCAGCTCCTCAGTCATTCCATGGAGTCGTACAATGATCGTAGGGGTCATGCGCACGTATTCCTTGAATAGTTGTCGATACAGTTCAATGCGCGCATTCATATGTTTTATAAATTGCACCCCATTGCGTAAGATGATATTGCATTACAGCGTTGCCTCAACAACATACGGCAAGACATGTCACAACATACCATAACATATCATAAGCTACACCATAATCGCATACGTCCATAGTTCTCGTTTTTGCATTGAGGACAATTGAGGACTGTGGATTCACTATATGGCATCATTCGATTGTCACCGCAGCAGGAGGCACGGTCAAACACTTTTTCAAACCTTTGCATTCTCATTAGATCTCACCAGTTTTGCCCCGTGAAACGGCTCAATCGACTTTGTCGAGGCTGAAACGAAGCATGGCTTGGTGTGCCTTCGACATCACCGCTTTAAACACAGCTGGCCATCAGCAAATCGACTCATTGCGTCACTGGATCTCACCGGGCCGTCAATGGCAGGTGGGTGACCGCGTGGGCCCCTGGAGTTGGGACAAAGGTGGGGTCCACCTTCATAGCCTTTGGTAGTCGCTGACGGCTGATGGCTGGACTGGGCTTGCCATTCAGGCAGGTGGCCTCATGGGTGAGGCAGTTCAGGTCGATGTGCAAAGCACAGGTCTTGTCCTGAAGGTCTTCTTTCAACTGTTCCTTTTTTCCCTGCAATTCTTGCAGGATATTCTTCTCATTCTGATGATGCTGTCTCAGGTCCTCATGACACCTCAGCAGGATCATCTGATGTTGCTGCAGGGTGCTACTCACAGGATCCTGGGTCTTTTCCCTTGAAGCGCGCTGCTGACGCCAGGATGCACATGTGGAAGTCAACTCCATAGGCTCTTCCAATGATCGGATTTGTGTCTTAGTATCTTGGATGGTGTTCTTGGTAACGTTGATCTGGTTGCATGTTTCACGTAGCTCTGATTCCAAGCGCCTCCGCATCTGCTGATTCTCATTCACTCGGTCCTTCATTGATTTGTCTGTCTTGGCGGTGGCATCTTCAGCAGCTCGTGCCACACGCTGAATCAATTTGGATGCCTCTTCTCGCAATTCTTTTGCTGCTTGCTCACGATGGATAGCTGATTGATTCAACCTCAAGGCTTCTTGCTGCCTCAAAATTTCATTGCGGGAACCTTCCTGTGATGCTACTTCATGTCTGGCTGATTGGGCTCCACCGCGTATTTTGCTTGGCAGATTGCGGCTGCCTGAACATCCTGAACTGGCTCCTTGCCCGCCTTGCCGGAGGAAGGTGCTGCGCTCGGACACAGTTTCCAAACTTCGGGAGGTGGTGCGGAGGCACAGCTCATCCACAGAAAGGGCTTGACTCTTCTGCTGGATGTCATATCGAAGTTCTTCTAATTTGCCCTCCAAGGAAGTGATGGCTGCCCTGGTCTTCTTAATGAATTCCTTCAACTTCCCTTGGGCGTCAATCAAGGTGGTTTTCTCCATTTCCTGAGCTGAAGGCTGAAGGATGTAATAATGTAAGAAGCAGCTTTACCGTTAACAGTGCGACCCTTCAACAGTTTTTCAGTTCTTCATGTTGTGAATGCATGTAACTCTTGTGAATTGAAATGAAGGCATGTCGTTTCACCGAGTCTCAAGACAAACTTCTGCTGCATCACGAACTTGTTCCCGCAATGGCCGCCGTTCTCTCTGTTCCATTCGCCAAGCGCAGAGCGTAAGCGGTGCATCTTTGGCAACCAAAGCCTCCTCCAACTTCACCAAGGTTTGCTTGGTATGTTGCAGGGAGTTCTCAACGGATTGAGCACGAAGCTGAAGCTTCTCAACTAGCCTCTGCGAGGTCCTGACTTTTTGTTCCAAAGAGCTGTGTAGCTCATTGTACCTGGGAGGCAAGGGTTGAACATGTCGAAATTATGAGTCAAATCACACACACATCCACCTACCATATAAATAACCATTGATTTATGATAGATGGATACATGACATGCTTTCATGGCTTCAAATGGGCCTTTCAAAAACCGCAGGACTACAGAAAGCAGCACCTTCTTTCCATCCAGGCTGCATGCCCAGATTGTCGGAAATCACCTCTTCATGAGCCCGGCTGGAGCGATCCTGCTGATCCACAGCCTTTCGATGTGTGGCCTGTGCTTGGTACATATTGTAGTGAGCGCTTTGCGCCCACTCCTGGGTGGTATGCATACTCATCCTGGAGGCTGCAATTTGCGGCAGCAAAAAAACATGTGGAACCTATCGCGTCGCAGCGTCTGAGCCGAAAGCAAATCCAAAAGCGTACAGTATCTTGCAGCACATCAAAATCAGAAACTCATTCAAGTCTGCCATTCTGAAAGTGCTATTGCTGAAGACATAATTCTGTCAAAGCTGAAAGGTTCTTCGACATGACTCACAGCCAAGTGACGAAAAAGACGACTCCTGTGCTCCAAACCTGATCTCTCACAAGCTAAACAGCTGCAGAATTCAGGGCATTTCAATGGAATATTTCAATGGAATGCATGGCACATCATGGCGCCATGAATCCCAAACTGAGGAGGCAGCATCCACTTTGCCTGATTGCAAAACCACCAAACTGTCACAATCACAAGCTGTCACAAAGTATCAGAACTCTCAGTATGGAAAGTTATTATGTGAATCACAAAATTGTGGCCAAGCTGCTGTTTACGGTGGGCGATGTCATCTCATGACATTCAGGTGGCAAATACCAGGAGGTGCCAGCTCCAAGGCTGGACAAGTCGATCATGCCCTCTGGACCTTGATCATTGTAATCATGGCTGGTGGCTTCAACGCACAATGCCAGTGGTTAGTTGGGGATCGTGATCCCCAGTGGACAGAAATAAAGTCACTGAAATATAGATATATAATATAGTGACATATGTCACATATGCGCCACACACATATATATATACACACATATACAGTGAAATGAACGAACTGGTCATTGCTCCCATCATATTGTGAAATCATGTCATTGGCTTCATGGCTCTCTCAGGATCCAAAAGCATGGGCTCCGGGCTGTCAGCTATTTTGGAAAGGCCAAAGTCACCTATCTTCACCTGCAAACAAAAGAATCGAAAGGCAATGCAGCACAAATGAACATTGGCCGTTTTCATACGAATTCCTACGGCACATCATCTTGCATTCTTGTGCTACAGAGCCATCAACATGCCACACGACATATTCCTTCCCTGTGTCAACTTGTCAGAAGTGGCCTGCCCTGCATTGTAAAACAAATTAGAAGGCTTGATATCGTAGTGGATGATCTTTCGACCAGCGGAGTTCAAGTAGCGCAGGCCGTTCCTGAGTCTGCCAGTTGCCAAGAAATTCAACAGTTCCAAACTCAAATAATTATTCTTGAAAAAGTCAAAGGTCATCATCTGATGTTCCTACGGTTTCGAATGGCAATCTCATGGTCTCTCTATGTCTGGATTATTCAAGCTGGTCCGAGAAGGTCCGAGAATCAGGATTTGGACGATGATGCTCTTGGCTTCCTTTTCTGGCATCGGCCCATGCATCTTGAGTCTCATGTCCAACGTTTCTCCCTCACACAACTCCAGGACCATGGCAAAAACTGTAGATGCACTGGTGTCTATCTGAAAGTACTCGCGTAACTGTACAATGCCTCAGCGCCGCATGCATCATCTGGTGCAACGGCCACCACATAATGCTATGTGCAGCCTGTTGTCAATTGATGAACTCAAACTGCTCAAAGAAACTTCTAAATCTTCCAAACAGCATATTTATGGACATTTCACATGAATGCAGTCCAGGCACGAGAATGCTGCAAGGTCTTGTGTATCTTCAGTTCTTGTACGGCCCTATATGCAAGGTAGCGGGCTTGCTGATCTGAGATTTTCGTCTCTGTCTCGTGGATCTTGATTGCACAAAAGCCTTGGCAAACTCTCCCTTGCTACGCTAGACACTCTGAGGATTGAGACGAATTGGGTACCGCAAACACTGGAGAATTCATGAGAATTCTGTGTTCCAAACTGCCGGTGAGGAACACATCTGTTCCAGGTCAAAGGCCTTGTAGATTTCGCTTTGGCCTCCTTTGCCAATGACGTTTAGCAGCTGAAATCTCTCCTACGCCATGGCATACCATGGTGCATCCCAGGGAGGTTGGAGGGTTTGGGATCTTGCCTGGGCACAACAAAAGGGACGGGTGGCGGGTCCACATTGAACAAAATACCAAAACCACATGCTCCATTTGAAGCTGTTGGAGCTATGGGGTGTTTTTATGTTCGAGAATGTTCGGGGTCATCTGCCTGGATAGTCTTGGCCAAATACCAAGTAGACTGTATACACTGTAAGCTTCAAGTTAGGGGGGTGCATCTGGGTTGTCTTATGATGGCTTCTCTCCCCAACATGAAAGGTCTCAGGGTAGAAAAAACAACGGCTTCATTGCTTGGCATTTCTCCCTCTCTCTCTCTCTCTTCCTTGCTCTGCCTCCATCTCCTTCCTATTGACTTCAAATGACATGGAAATTATGACCTTTCCCTCATGTCCAGAAAATGTCCTTCCTGCTTATATCTGCTTATTGAAACCCTCCTGCAACATGGGATAGTGCTTGAAGCGAGATCGCTCTTGGGTATTGGCCAACATCTCGTGCTTCTGAAAGAGTGTCCGGTCCTCGAAAAGAGCTTCAGTTCCACAGAGCTTACAACACGCAGTGCCGTTTCATGCTTTCATAGCGACTCAATTGACTCATCTTATCTCATCTTCATGCCAATTCTTCTGGGAGAACCTGGCCTGTGGTATACCTGCGACTACTCTGACCAGTATCTTAGCTGTTTCACAGTGATATCAGTGATCATGGCACTGAGTGCAAGGCGGCCATCAGCCGGTGCTCTCGATCCTTTAGAGCAGCCTCTTCACGCCTTGTCGCAAATGCTCGCTGCTTACGCTCGTCATTTTGTCTGCGAAGTACATCGGGCATCAACAGGCAAGTATTGCAGGTTCTGAAAGAGCTGCCGGCTCTCTTGTCTTGTTCAGCCGAAACATGCTAGAACCAAGGAAAGTACATAAAACATCATAAAATATACCGATTAATTTGCCACCATCTTGGCATCATTTCTCTTTATTCGGTGCATTTGGTTTGACCAGTTCAAAAACATCGCCTGATGTACTCAGCTCGATGGTTGCACACTTCTCTTGTCTCCATGAACTCGTCTGGGTCGTCTGTATTCGGTGCGTTCTCGGCATCTTCGGTCTCCATCGCCTACCACGTTGATCACATTGTGGGTTGAGCAGGGTCGGCCATGATTGCGGCAACTGCATGTAGTAAAAGCCAACAAACTACTGTGGACAAATGAAATCATACCACTTTGTTTTGATATGGTTTTGACCATCTCCACTGAAAGTACTGCGGCTTATCCCCTCTTGCGAGTGCATGCCTTCTTCATCTGCCTTTGTACTGACCGCCTGTCTGATTCCACCAATTCACGCTCCTGGTGTAGCCATCGGACGTTGAGCCCCTTGTGCTTAATCAATTATTTAAAGAACTGTTCGGGGACACTTTCTCTGGCTATAGCGGAAACGCTATTATTGAAGTTCCTATTTCGCACTGAAGCGCAATCATCAGAACAAAAAGGACAAACAAATACAACTAGCTAGTTTTGCTATGTTCCACAATTTCCATATACACACCAATCAAACAATAAGAATCTAGAATCGAAACCGAACCCACCTTCCTGAAATGAAGAAAGGGCCTTCTGACCTTCCTGTTCCCATTCGCTTCGATCCTATTCTTCCCCTGGTTCAGTTTGCTTAGAGGATCATCCCACTTTCCACTATAAATAGCACTCAGCTACCTTCTAGCAAAGTCTGACTCGATCATGTGCAGCTGTCCGTACTCGGTACAACATGATTTTTAACTCAAATTCCCCCAAAAAACCAAGGGTTCGAATTGGGTACTCAGCGGGATGATCCTCCAGCATCCTCCAGCATTATCAGCTTAGCATTTGTCCGGCTTTCGGCATCCCGGTCGGTCCCGGCGAAGCTTGGCCTTGAGCTGCGCAATCGCCGCCGCCTCTGTTCCACCCTCCCAGCCATCAGATTGCCCGACGGGGGAGCGTCGCTGGACGCCAACCTTAGCTGGGGCTTCTATTTTCTGTGATGGCAATCTTGCGTCATGTTCAGTTCATAAAATGGACCTAGAATTGGGTGAGAATCCTTAGCCTATGCCATGCGTGTGTGTGAAGATCCAGAGGGAGTGGCCTTCCAACAAGGTGCAAACTCAGGGAGCTTTGTACATGCAAATTTGGAGAATCTTGCAGAAGCGTGCTAGCGCATGGGTCGGCAGGCCCATACCCTCCTTATCCATTTTTCACAGATCAAACAAGTGGCACGGTATGATTCATGAAAAAGCCGAGTTCTTTCCTTCTCCTCGGTTCACAACAGCATTTGCAAAGGACACATCATAAGACCCAGCCGGCTTAGGAGTTTAGGGCATATGCCTTCACAGTACTGCAGAACACCAATGCAAGGAAACATCCGTGCTTGATTCAAAGAGCAAGATAGAGCAGGGTATATTGCACATGTTCCACGAAGTTGCTTGGAAGGAAAACTCTATCTTCTTCGAGTTCGTAAAACCGCTTGGAACCTATCTTGTCCTATCTTCACAATGCCAAGGGGCTCGTTCACTCTTGGCAATCTCAATCAAGCTTTGAGCCAACAAATCACGGCCTGCCAGTATCTTTGTGTCTCAGGAACTCTCTCTCTCTGTCTCTCTCTCGTTGTTGGTTAAACTTCTTTCACCCATAAAACTTGAAAAGGCAATTCTTCTCGCGAACTCCGAGTTCGCAGGACCCGTGTGTGCAACAATGTCTCTTATGAGGACAGGGCTTAGGTGTTGCCTGCCAGATTATCATAGACTATGATAGGCTACTTTGTTACTTCATGGTCATGATCTTGCAAACATGCAGGTAGCAGGACAAAATCCCTTCTCACTGAAGTTTTTGTGTGTGGATGAGTGGGGACAGGGTCGGGGCACTCGCGGTCCTGTGCGCAACTGTTGTTTGCATGCTTGCATGCGGCTGGTGTTTGTGCGGGTGGGTGGGCGAGGAAGCCCCTGGGCAGACCAGTACAATATAGACCTCTCTTTGGAAAGGGATATCTGTAATTACAGCTTGAGTATTGTACAAGAATTCACTGTATAAGAATTTGAGGGGCTCGAATCCAAGGCGGGCTACATATTTTCAGGTATACCAAACACATAGTACTTTAAGATTAGGAAAATTTTGGGCCTGCAAACATTGGAAATTCCAAAATAATTATTTTGTCATTTTTTTGCATTTTTGTTGCATTTTTTTTGCATTTGGGTTTGTCATTTTGGATTTGTGTTGTCATTTTTTTGTCATTTTTTTTGTCATTTCTTTGTCATTTCTGTGTCATTTTTTTGTCATTTGTTTGTCATTTTATTGTCATTTTGGGAACGGGAAAATGGAGAAAAAACATTGTTTAAAAATGACTACCATGACAGACCTTTTGTTATCTCGTGGCAGCACCAAATACAAGGAACAAGTGGAGAAACTCTTGGAAAGCCAGCCGGCGGTGAAGAAGGATAGGGCAGGGGAGCTTGCCCTGGGGAATTCGTTTTTGGGCCTGCCTGGACGAGGAGTTGTCTCCCGGCTCGGGGTGCAGGGCCGGCTCAAAAACCGGGTGGGGGCGCGGGGCCGGGGTGAAATGGCCCGGGGGGGCGGCTCAGGCCCGAGAAGCGGGGCCGACCTGGAAACTCCAAAAACGCAACTTTACCAGCACGCGAGTCATTTTTTTTGCCTTTTTTTTGCATTTTTTTTGCATTTCCCAGACTAGGAGTCATTTTTTTTGCATTTCCCAGACTGGGAGTCATTTTTTTGGCATTTTTTTTGCATTTCCCAAACCGGGAGTCATTTTTTGCAATTTTTTGCATTTCCTAGACCGGGTTTGCCACCTTCACCGCTTGCCTGATCCTTATGAGAAAATGACAAGAAAATGAACAATGCTAGAAAGTAGAAAACGACAAGAAAACGACAAAAAAATGACAAGAAAATGACAAAAAAATGACTTAACAAATGACAACAAAATGACTTAACAAATGACAAAAAAATGACACCACAAAACAGGAATGACAAAAAAATGCAAAACCAAATGACAAAAAAATGACAAAAAATGACAAAAATAAATAACCAACAACCCTCAGAGTTTGCTGGTAAGATTTTCATAACTTTAAGAATTTGAGGGACCCTGGAATAGGACTGCCAAATTCTTAAATTACTGCTTATACGTGAGGTTTGCAATTCCCCTTTGCGGTTCATTTTTTTGGCGTGACCCCTTCTATTGTCTTACGGGATGAAATTGGGTTTTGCAGAAAAACATTTTTTCAAGCTCCGAAACATTGTTTTTTTTCAGGTTCTAAAAAAATGTTTTTTGCGCACTAACCTTGTGAAATTCATACAAGCATGGCTTTGCAAAAAAACGCAATTTTTCAGGCTCTAAAAAATTTGTTTTTTCCTCCGCGCTGCTCTCATGAAACTTGAGAAGCTCGGCTTTGCAAAAAAAACAACTTTTCAGACTCCAAAAACATGTTTTTTTGCGCGCTAACCTTAAAAAAATCATACTAGCATGGCTTTACAAAAAAAAAATCAGGCTCTAAAAAATTGTTTTTTTTTCCGTACTGCTCTCATGAAACTCGGACAAGCCCGGCTTTGCAAAAATCAATTTTTCAAGCTCTAAAAAATCATTTTTTCGCATGCCTCTTGTCAAATCTGCCAACTCCACCTTGTTACCTCGCTTAAACTTGCTCCAACTTGTGCAGATGCATGCAATACATAACTAAGAATGCCCTAAGAATTTAATTTGAGGGACCCTCGGCCTGTTGTGGTGTAAATTCGCCTGCATTTAAACATAAGAATTTGAGGGACCCTGGACCTCAAGCTTTCGGATTCTTAACCAGCGCTCGAACTGTATCCCGAAAAATGTCAAACTACACATCCCTACAAAAGCACATTGTACAGTATTTAAACAATGATTTCATACCTATATAACTTTCGCAATTTTCCTTCGAACAAATGTATTCGCAAACTCGCAAGATACTTTCGCACGGGATGGATGCATTGATAGGAATGGTCAATTCAAAACATAGCTCCTTACAAGGACCTTGGGTATCCATATTCTCTGCCCCCTCTATATGGATATATATGGAGTATAAAGAAACATCAAAAAACATCAAAAAAACACATGACAGCGAATCCTGGCGGCGGGTGGCAATGGTCATCTCATCTTTCAAGACATTTCTCTGCATTTACTGCAATGGCGCTTTTCCCTTTCATGGAAGATCGCGCACCCGCCTTTCTTGGCAATAATAGCCTGGCTTTGCATCTGATGCTTCTGCTCCGCCAACTCTTGCCTCGGTTGTAATAGCAAATTCCGGCAAACAATGTATCAACATGCTAACAGCATCCGCTCCTGGTTTCAGTCAAAGCGCTGCAAACGTCGAATCTCGCGATCTTTCGAGACGGCACCCTGCCAGACCGATTTAAGACTCAATGAAACAACAGAACTCTGCAGGATGCGTTTGTTTCATCTTGGTTCTCTCAGCCTCCTCTGTCTCCGTGGGAGCTTCAGAGGATAGAGTCTGACGTCTTCCTCAAGAGTCTAAGATGTTCCAAGGCTGGGAAACAGTGGGGAAGGTGGGGAAAGGAAAGAAATCCCTTTGCAAAGAACTTGCTCGCACACTGCCTCTGATTGCCATGTATGGCTGTATGATAATTTGATATAATTTGTAATAAGCAAATGCATCGGCTGGCTTTCATGCCGACCTTCATTCATCTTTATTCAAAGATATTCATGAAAACTCCAGGAATCTCCAACATTTCCCTCTTCGGCGAAGTTTCGTGAACGCGTCGTGGGACTACCAGAAGGATCTCCCTCTGGAGCCAGTGCACGCTTCACACCTGGTGCGGTGCTCCGTGTGTATTGGCTATGGGTGGCTAGATTTCGTGTCTGCCACAAGTCACAAGTGCCACAAATCTGTAACCCATCCTGAGTGCCTATGGAATGCCTGTGGTCTTAGAATGTCTTAGGGATAACAAAACCTAGACTTCGCATGACTTTGAACAATTATACGGATTATTCGCAATTCAAATATCGTCCTTTTTCGCCTTCGACCTGAAAGTCCAAAGTCCTATTCAGGATAAGGCTCTACCGCTACCTGAGACCCGTTGGGGAACTAAAGACCTATTTCTGGATAACATCAAAATTGCATGTTCTTGAACTTTTGCGACATCAGGACGATTTAGATTGAAACCCTGGAATTCTGACAGATTTCCGTTTTTGACGTGTCCGTTCAAGCTTTTGAAAGCCCCAGTCCATGTTCTGCATAGATCCTTCCACGACTTGAAACTCTAGCAGGTCTTTCCACGGCCCGTGTTTCACCATGATTTTCTGCATTTTCACTTCGCAATTAGCATTGTTTCGCTATGGCCTTATGAGTTTTGTGTGCACATCTTAAACCCAGCTGTATAACACTCTTCCATGAATATGTCTTTAGATTCCCACCTAGTTCTGTTTCAAAAGACCTATCCTAGATAGGCTCTGGACTCTGGACGCGCTGGCTTAATTTCATATACAATATATAGTTGGTTGAGGTGAAATGAGAAACTAATCTTTGAACAGTTCCCGTGGAGATCTTTGGAGTTTTTGCCATTTTCTGCCACGATTTCATTTGTACCACTGCGTTTGCGCAATGCAACTTGAATGGCAATAGCAGGCAAGTCTAACATGGCTCCGACTCACACCTGTAGAACAAAGGGAACAAAGGGAGGTTGCGGGTTGCGGACTACTACTCTCCATGCCGGCGAAGGCCCCCCAACGTTGCAGTCAACTGTCATTCCCGCATGGAACTACGCACAACTGCTAGGAAAAGTCACCCCAACTTTTTCGCCCATTGTAAACGCAGCACGAAAATAAAAAAACTAAAAAACTAACATCCCAAATGTGCAAAACACCATGAGAACGCAAGTCACCCCAATGGTTTCAAACTATGGTAAATTACTAACAACATGACATGTTTCAATATCAAAACATCATTTGAACGCATGATTCATGTATGTTTGGGTAAAATAAAATTTTTGGTTGCAAAACGCATCTAATTCGAATGTTCAAAGAATAATAAGTGTATCTAAGAAATGTCATCTTTTGGTTCAAAAAACAATGTAAGCGCATGATTCATGTATGTTTTGGTATGTTTTGGTAACAAATCTATGGGGTTCTGATTTACATCTCAACTCAATATTTCTGCAACGGGTTCCGAACGAGGCCAGAAACGAGGCCAAAACGAGGCCCGAACGAGGCCAGAAAATAGCTTTGGAAACCCTTCAGCTTTAGCAGCAATTTACCACCAGCCAGGAAGCAAGCCTAGCAGGAGTCTAGAAGCAGTCTGGCAGCAGCCCAGCAGCAGTTTGCACGCTGCCCGTGGTGATATCCCCCAGCCATTTAGCAGCAGCCCAGGATGCCCGACAACAGCCTAGCTGCAGGCCAGCATCTACTGTAATTAGATGAATCGATGCAACTACTCTAGAAAGGCACCCCCCCGGCAGGGCGACATGTAAACACGTGACTGGATTTGCTCGAAGGTCACATGAATGAGCCAGGCATGACAAAAATAAGTTCACCAGTGTAAACACAAGCTAAATGAAGCAATATTTACTTCTAAAGCATCGTTTTCTATCTTACGCAACTGCTCCACAGCAAGTAAACGCATGTTGGGGCGACTTTCCCGGGAAGTCCCCCCCAACTAAACGCAAGATTTTGGATCGGGCGGGGTGAGTTCACGAGTAATATCAATAAACGGGGGACCCCCTCTAAAACACGCTTGCAAACGGTGTGAAAACTGAGGAAAAGAGACACGCTAAATCTGAATCATGTTGCGTGTCAAGAATGTTGGGAGATCGAAACTCTTCAAGCATGTGCAGAGTTGGTATGAGCAAACAAGCAGATTTTGCGCAGCAGAACTTCATATAAATAGTTAGACTTGGCATGATTTGGCAGAACTTATATATATAATATATAATCCAGCCTCGTGGTCTATCATTGGCCTTCTTCGGTTGTGGTAGCGCAATCTTGTCAGCCTCATTGCCGACTGCAACACCCAAACCTGAAGAGTCCAGCCATCCTTTGATGTGTGGCTGTCCCTCAAAAGTCTCAAAGGCAATTTCATGCAATTGGAAAGGTCACAGGCTTCCTGTTATCTCTAGCTCAACCCCCAAAAAGCTCTTGGCATATGAGTGTATATTCATCCAAGGCGAAGTGAATGTAGAATCACAGGGATTGCGTTGCCAATGACAGGCTCCAGATCGGAGTATTATTCAATGCCATACAATAAAATATAGGTGTAGGTGCTGCATCTGAATCTAGCCCCACCCAATTGCGACGAACACATAACAATTGTAAGGTCAACGGCCCAATTTAATCAGTCTTAGCTATAATATGCTAATATGCTATAATATCCATTTGTATAATTATCCACTAATATCCTATAGCCTATCCCCAGTTGTCAATGCAATAATCATGTGGACGTTGGTGGATCAGCTGGATGAAGCTTCCCCATTCGCCGCACTCGGCCCTCTTAGGCCTCCTCTTCAGTTCCGTTGCTCTCATCACTGCGCGACTTGCATTCCTGCTTCGGAGTCCTTATGGCAAGCCAAGCTCAGAAATCATGGCGGGTTCATTGATCTATCAAGTAAGGCAAGGCAAATCTGAAGTACTCACCTAGTCCCCGTTCATCTTCTTGGACCTTCACAGTGGGAAGAAAAATGTTGCAGATTCACGCCATAGCAGCACGTGCAACATTCTACCATATTATGTTTACAATGCGAACAGAGACGCGGTCAACTGCCCCAATCCCCTTTGAGACGGTCTTGCCAAGGGTCGGAGACGTATCAGCACCAGCACCATCACCGTCCATCCTGCCCTAAAATAGGTGTATATATATAATTAGACAATCCGGATCCAGATTCTTGGAATCCATGATGGCCTTGCCTTTTGCCATCGCATACTATCATTAATTAACCTTTTACATAGCCTGCCTGAGCGGCTCTCTGGAATCAAGCCTTGAGAAATAGGTCATTAATTGTGATGTCGTGACCTTGGCACCTTTCCCATATTTCCCCCTCAGGCGCTCTTTCTACGGCGCCTTCCTTCGATTCACCCTTGAGCCAACAACAACATGCAGCTCACAATTCTCAATGATGGAGCAGGTTTGGGGATGTGCTGACACCCATGTCAAGAGAAGCCAAGCCACGGTTGCAATGGTAGTTTGACAAAACATGACAGAAGCTGCAGACTTCTTGCGCATTCACAGCTGGAGTCAGCTCCCCTTTCTGTTGAGGAGCCATCCGGCGGGATGTCTACAGAAATGCCCGAAGTTCAGGCTTGCTGCGGTGGGCATCGCTTGGTGACAAGAAGGTCAATCCCAGTATTGGCACCGAGTCAGCCTCAGGCAATTGGCTGGACAAACATGGATATATGAGATACTAGCATGCGAAAATTAGAAGGCGCAGTTGCTGAACAAAGCAACATGGAACCGCGCGGGGGTTTATCTGAAGGAGCCGGATTCGGCACCTTCGTGATTGCTTCAATCGTTTCGAGCTCTTTCAGCGACTTCTTGAATTCGAGTGGGTGCAAGTCCTTAGCCACTCTGCAGGCACACTGCAGGGATGTCGCAGGATGTTGCAGGGACCTCCAACTTCAACCAGGCATCCCGGTTGATGACTGTGTTGTATTGTTGAAAAAGTGCAGCTTGCAAATGATGATCGGCATGCCAAACGATCGATTCACAATCTGTGTCAACACAATGACTTCTGTCTTCCACCATGCTTTCAACATCATCAGCAATGAATTTGCCTGGTGCGGCCAAAACGCTGCTTCGTGGTTCAGCTGTTCTAGTCCTCCAGGGGCAAGGCAAAAGTAACTGCACCATGTGAGAATAATCAAAACTATATTATATTTTGGTGGGTTTTGGAATATCTGACTCTCTCTCTCTTTCTCTCTTTCTCTCTCTTTCTCGCTCTCGCAATCTTCGGGCATATCCAACGATTCATGCATCGTTGTGCGCTTGCCATTTGCTACTTGAAGCTCCTCCTTCAAGTGCACTTTTCATCCTTAGCTATGCATCGCGCTGAATCACACACTGTCCGGGAACCTGTTTCCAGTTGCTCCAAGTTCATTTCTGTTACAGTATACCTTGGTGGTTGACTCCTGTAGTCCCACAAACCACGGTTGCAGGACATCAATACAGGAATCCAGCCTTGCAAGGCCATTTCCCACTTCCCACTGCCACGAGCTCTTAAGCTCATGTTCGAAGCAAAGCCCCGTGATGGTTGGCCTGTCTTGACCCATGATACGCGTTCTATTATCGATATTCATGCAAACAAATATATAAATACGATATAATACGATTAAATATGTATATTATAATAGTTGGGTTCTGCGATGCCAATATTGAGCAGTGGATGTGGTCGCTAAAGTATCCGTGACGTGCCATGACTTGTCTGTGCTGTGGCCGTCATTGTCACAGCCCAGCTTCTCTTGCACGGCTTCTGGGCCGTTGAGCCTTGCTACATCCAGTAGCTGTTGTGCTTGCTTGGCCTCGGCTGACACCGTAAGGAGCAGTTTTCAACAGCAGTGGGCTGTTCAACTGAGGCAAGAAGCGTGCCTCCTGAAAGTGATGTTTCCCACTTACTATCTATATACTGTACACTCGCCCTTTCACAATCTCCTTTACCTAGACACCAGACCGTCTTTGATTTGCATTTGCAGCTTTGTTGCTATGTGTGCCCTCAACTTTGGAGTCTTTAGGAAAAGGTGCTTCTTCATCTTTGGCGGTAACTTTGGCATAAATATGCGTTCCTCAAATTCCCAGTGATCAAGGCTGTCATGAATGCGTTTCTAAAGCAATCCCGACGACTAAACATGCAATGGGAAAGGGCCATTCAAAAAGGCAGCTTGGCGATTCGTTTAGTTCAATTACAGCAATTGCTGACAATGAGAGAAGGCTGATTGGAACTCCCTTTCACGCAATTGCCAAGCATGTGTCATTCTTTCCTGAAGTCAGCACAGAAAGAGAAATACTCTGAAACATCAACAGCGTGGTCAGACTCACAGAAAACTCACACACACACAGGCGGTCTCTGTTCTGTTTGACCAATTGACTCTGCAGCTAGATCTCATGCCCCAAAATGTTCTGCGGACACCCATCACCAAAGGCTTCAAAATCTCAAGTCAAAGCATCCACATTCAGGTCATCAATGTCATGCTGGTTCAGGAGGCTGCTGCATACCTTAACGGTTTTCATGCAGCCTGTCCCTGTGTGCGTGTCGAAATCATTGATAAATCGATTGGATTCGTAGTGACTGGGTCAACTTGGAGAGACCCCTCAAAGGCCAATCCCTGGCTCTAATATGCTCTAATGAGTTTATCCCTGGTGCGGGGATCCTTTTCCGTTGCTAGGTTATCGCTAAGGTATCGCTCATTTAGAACACCCTGATGATCAAGAAAGAAAAAGAAAGAAGAACGTGGAACAAAAAGGAAAACACGCAAATAAAGGAAAAAGGAAAGAAAGAAAAGAACACAAAGGAAGAAGAAATGACACATTGAATAGACAGGAAATAACCACACTTCAGAATTGGATCCAAAACACGGTTTGATTTATATAATTCGGAATTAATTTGCCTTTATTAGTTCAAACAAGGAAAAGGGAAAAAGAAAAATAAAACAAAAAACAAAGGAAGAAGAAAGGACAAATTGAATAAAATAAACAGGAAATAAACCGAATCCGGAATTGGATTTAGAGGCAAAATTGCTTCAATTCAGAACTGAATGGCGTTTATTTTTTGTTATGGTGAGAAACCAACGGAGACGGGCAAGTCAAACAATAGGAAATAAGGTGTCAGGAGCCAAAACATAACCACCACAAGTCGGACAAGTCGTTTCAGAGGACTCCGAGTCCAGGAATGAATCGTATCCCACCGAACTCAAAGTTCGGAACAGAACGAGAACGGACAAGGGAAAGGCTTAAAGGAACAGAAAGGAAAAAACTGAAAGTGAAGAGGAAAAAAGGAAAACAAGGATAAATAAAGGAGCATAAATAATAGAAGGGGAAAAGAACTGCAAAAAAAATGATACAAACAGATTAATTACACATGTTTGTGGTATGTTTTACGGCTATCGGTTTGTGGGAGGGCCCTATCCCTTTACAGTGTTTGATGCATGTTCCATGAATTTTTTGCACCCCTCCTTCATAATTGTCATAATTGGCCTACACTGACATACATACATATATTATAAATATATAGTGCTTTTCGTAGAATCACACACACATATCAATGGGAATTCCAGGATCCTAAAATGGAGGTACTGTACCATATAAGGCCATATTTTGGGGGGATATTCTCTTACATAGGCCTTACATAGGCCTTATATATGGTAGGTACCTCCAATTTAGGATCCTGAAATGGCCATTGAACATATCTTTCCCTCTCTCTATCTCTCTAATACATATGCCATATGCGTATGGAAACATATACTGTATATGATCACATATATGCGTCTTGCAGCGAGAAATAACCAAAGCGTTTACTTGCACAAAGCATCACAAAGCCAATCATTCGTCCAAATGCTCCAAATATCGCAATCAAAATTAAGATCTCAGATTCTGCAGGATAGAAGCAAGGCTGTGAGTGCCCATTGAGTCTGGATACTTTCAGCGGCATTTCGAGGCAGCGCAGAGAAGATCAGAAAGAAAGCATTGCACAGCGCATGGCTCAACGTGGCTGCAGTAGACAACCATTTATTTCTGGAAGCTCCCGGATGTATCTGCACAGTCTTCCAAACGCAACTTCTTGAGTTTCTTGGGTTCCAGGACGTCAATTCGCAAATAATACCGAGTTCATCCGAGTCCTGCCATTCTTACTGAACATTAACAGCTGCAGCTGGAAGTAGAAGCATGTTTGATTTCCGCTGAGACATGTCTCAAGTCCCTGACTGGCCGCATCTTCCGATGAAATGCCATTTCATGGCGGCTTGGCAGCCAGTATCCCAAATATCAAAAATGTTTGAAGGCTTTCCCACTCAGCATCAATCTGGAACATGACAAACAGTTTGCACCGCCAGTCACCACCCCAAGACTCGCAAAGCCATTTTGCTGTCTCAATTTACGCAAGGCTCCATGAAAGCAGCACCATTCCGCGAGTGGTGGCCTGACCTACTGAAACAGTCCAAGTAAGTGCTCAAGCTGTTTGTTGAGCTTCAGCAAGCAGCCTCACAAATTTGTGGAGGCTTAAGACTGCGTGTGGGCAAGAAGCAGAAGTGCAAAGTCAAACAAATAGTAGGGCAAAACATGGCAAAACCATCAATGATGGAACCTGCAACTGCATATCTACCACAGAAAAAGAGTATAGCATCCTCCAGGAACGAGAGTCTTCATGTATGTATATTTCAAAAAAAATCTATAGTGATGAATTGGAGGAAACTGCAGGTGCGAGGATGTGGACGAGCTTTGCAGCATCCTAAACTTTAAACTTAGACTGGTGGTGGGATGCTGCACAGAAACCTCTGGCGGCCTTTGGAAGTTTGGCATGGTGGGTCTATTTGGGTCACATCTGTCAAACGCAGATCTTGCCTCCAGTTGCCTGAAGCCTTGGCACACAAAACATTCAACTCGAGGTCTCAGGGGTCTATCAGGAAGACTGCCTGTGTGGCTGCATGTAATAAACATTAACAAATACACATGCATTTTGCAATTACTATATGCAATTATGACATGTTTCACCTTTGAACATTGCATGAATCTTGAGACATTGCGACGCCATGGGGCGTTTTTCCGATCCTTTATTCTTGCAACGTATTGCACCGCCATGCGCCCTTCAACCCAACGGCCAGGAGGTCTCTATGTCTGCGAATTCCCTGTAAGTATAGACATCCGCGACCTGACTGCGCGTTCAATCGGACTGCCAAGGCATGCTCACTCTATCTCTCTATATTGTGAACTGTATTTGGGAATGTGCATTGATATAATTAATAATGGTGTATATGATGCATTCCATCAATTGCATTGATCGCTCCTCATAGTACCAAAACTGAGGGTCGGACTTTTCAAGAATGCCTGTCACGGAAACTTAAGAAGTCCACATGTGGTTGTCTGTTGACATGCAATGCATTGAGGCGTTCTGCATCTTATGGTTGCGGGAAAATCAAAATGCCAACGTATGTAATATAATGTCATAAACCGTCCATCATCGATAGCATCAAAGAAGACCCAAGAATACATTAACGTGCAAACACCCGGCAACACCCAGCAACACAAACTTTTCACTTGTCATGTCTTGCCTTAAATAAACTGGCGCAATTTTCAAAGTATGCCTCACCAAGTGCCAGAAGAATGCAGAAAATGCTTGCGAATGTGGGTTTCTCCGAAAATGACGGGTGTCCAAAGTGGCCCTTTCAATATTGACAATATTTGACCATAATGACTGACTAAAGATTGGAATAGTCTTGGATGCAGCTGTACCCAATGTTCGGACATCCCATGTCGTCACTGAGACCAGCAACCAAACCCATTGTGTAACCTGTTGACGCATCTCTCCCATTTTTCTGCTTTTACAAGGTGACAAAGGTGACATTAACACATCGAGCAAAGTCACTGATTTGAATATTATAAAGGCAGGCTCCAACTTGATGCTTTCAGACCCGGGGCAAATTGGCAGAATGCAACTGGAGAGCTACCCACCCTAGCATGAACCAGCCTCATCCACGTCAATCCTCAAAAAAAGTGACCGGCGATGACTCACCATTCATGTCAATATTGCGAATATTACTCCCACTAGCCTAACTGCTCGATGGTTTGGCAGCCTTTGCCGGTGTGGGCATGCACACGCACATCTACACACACTAGACAAGAATGGATCATTATATGATCCGGCAGGAACTGAATCCTGAAACATGCAGATTAGATACGAAACAATGAAATTAACGATGCATCCTACGAATAATGGAAGTACTTCAGAATGGTCATCGGGTTCAGAATCGCCATCAAAAAGAATAAATAAACCAGCAATAATGTCATCGGCGATGTCTCGGCGAGGCTTAGCCAATAAATAAATAACTGTCGGCGACGATGGTGTCGGCGATCATGTAAACAGATTGTTCCAAGTATGTTTTCTACGTCCTTGCTCTGAGGAAGGTTCTGATGCAACGAAACCAATAGTAAATGACCAAAGGTAATTCCAGATTGCGACAACAGTGCAGCAAATTATGTAATAGTGTGATTGGGGTTCTAAGCTTGGCCCCTTGCTATGTCCGAAAAAAGCAGGTACGTGACAAAGGCGTCCCTTCGTCATATCACCATGGAAAGGCAGTGTCTTCGTTGGTGGATGACTGCCAGACCATGCATCCACCCCCTGCAAATGTGAAAGGATTCCCTGCAAAAGTGAACAGGTTCGAATCAAAGAAGTTTTACATCTGTTCAGATGTTACACACACACACCCCGCGTGTAGCGGGGTTTGATTTTTTGGAAGACCAACGCAGCAAATGTCGGCAAGATTATTCAAATACAAAAACCTTTCCGGTGCTAATGTACAGAGCCGCGTTCAGTCACTCAGAAGGGAGGTTCGTCTCAGCTTGAAGTGTTTGGATCGCGTCACGGAAGCTCATGTCCTCAAGCATCCTCCACGTGTCGTTGATTTCCCCCGATGCCATAGCAGCCCTCAAAGTGATTGAAAGTTGTTGGGCCAGGTCCTGGATCTTCGGAGTAAAGTGGCTTGCCTCCGTAGGTGCCGTGGTCTCAATGGGAACATTGTGAAAAGGATGATGTCCATGTACTAGAGGAATCTCAAAATGATGTCGCCAATAATCCGCTGTGCGCAGTGACCACTCCCAGTTGCCCGAAAGACCGTAAAAGTAGTGCTCAGGATCACGACATTTGGAAAGCCCTGACAAGGGGATCTCTTCAATGAATAGCTCCCTGGTATTGTTGGAGTGGGTAATGATCTTGAATTGGATCTGGTGAACCACGCGGGAAGAGAAGTGAGCACGATGGAGGTAGTGGTATGCAGGACTTTGCTCCGTCGGAAAAGGGACGTCAGGAGGTGCGAGGCCTGAATATGTATCAGAATGGACCATAGTTCCAATGTCGGTAGTTGTACTGTCAGCTGCCAAAGGTGCCGAAGGGGTCCCAGTAGTAGGATCAGGAAGACCAGAATGACATAGTGCAGAAGCCGGGGCGTCTGGTGCTTGATCTGGGTTGGTGGGAGCAAGTCCACGGTTGGGATTCGAAGGCCAAGCCAAGCCCGCCACGGTAGCGTCTCGTTTATGCTCCATGGGTGAAACGATCAGAAATGCGTGAAATGGTGCGACAAAAGCTGAGGCATCATGAAATTGCGAACATAAGCCAAGCCCAAGAATAATAATAACCATAACGATGAAAAAGTGAGGTCCAGTCATCCATCAAGTGGTTCAAGGTTCACGGAAAGGCCATAGCTCAAAGCCTAACAAAATGGAAATCAAAGAATCCTTCGTGTTGAAAAAGTGTCATAGGTAAAACGAAAAACCCTCGAGCATGGTCTTTTTTGGCCAGTGAGCGTATCAGGGCAGGATCACACCGGGGGTAACTTTGTGGCATCGCAGACGTAGCACGAAAGGCTGTGAGGTACCCGGGACGAGCAAGGAGGATTCGAAGTAGTTGTACTGTCGGAGTCGCCATTCGGGTCGGTATTCCTCCAAAAGCTGCAAGATCGTCATATCATTGGGGACTTGGAATGTATCACCTTCCAGGTCGCAATAGCGAAACTCCAAATTCGAAGGGTCAAACTGGATGTCCCATTGGGTCCTCAATCTTTTTGAAATGCAGAAACGTAGTTCTCCAGTGGGAAGGAGGCCGGCTTCCACTGGTCCCATCTGACGTGACCAGGTGAACAGAGCTTCAAGTTCGTAGCCACTAACATTTTTGAGATTTGAACTAGCCAAAGCCATGTAGTGTTCACGGTCAGGTTCGCTGCGATGAGTCAGTTCCTGTAAGGGAGAGTAGTCAATCAAAATAAGGACAGGTCGGTTTGGAGGAGGGTTCACGTGCCCAGGAAGTCCTCGGGGTCCAGCAAACCATCCAATGGTTCGGGTGCCCAGTGGTGTCTCAACCGTAGCTGTAGCGCGATATGGATGGGGCCAAGTCGAATGAGCCATGGCGTTGAATGTCGAGTTTCGAGTATAAAGCAGAAAGCCCAAGCTGCAACATAGAAGGACAATGACCAAGGAATAAATCCCAGAAATTGGAAAATGGAGGGAAACGGTGTACCTAGTGAGTAGTCACAAATCGACGTGTGATCACTGTACTTTTTCCGATGCCGACAAATAATGTGGTGTATTACACACTGGAGTCAGACATATCCATCGGGTCCGTCTCGCTCGCATCCAGTGGACCATGTACTTGTTGAGGAGGGATGGTAGGGCGATTGAGATGTAAGGTACGTTGCAATGTTGCCGGTGGTGAAGAAGGTGGTGTAGACCGCCATGGTGGCCAATATAAAGAGGTGGTGGTTCCTTGAGAGTGGTGTTGGGCGGAACGTCCCCAGCATGACTGTAAAATATGGAGTTGGTCCGGTATCGCTTCGTACGGTTGGGAGACATAGACGTTAGAGTGTTCAGGGTGTGGTAGAACAGGAACAGCAGTTGCCGTAGGGGAGGAGGGTGATTGGATTGGTACGTCATAGTATCGGCGCCAATGGTTAGCCGTGGTACGTAGGGTAGCACGATCGTTGGGGAGGTGCATGTTCTCCAGAAATGTTTCCACTGGCTTCCACGTTTCAATACCATCAAGTGTCCTTTCCACGATCCAAAGTTCATCCGGACGAGTAGACAAAGGATAGCTCAGCTTCTTGATGAAGACGGAATGGACGGTGGTAGAGGTTGGGATCATTCGCGCTGCTCGGGGAATATACGATGCCGAAGTAGGATCATCAGGTGGTAGGTGTGGGACTAGGCCATGTGCGGATGTAGGTGAGGAACGGTTTGAGACCAATCGAGCAGTATCATCCGTGTTGGAGGTCATCATGTACAGTAGCAATAATATGATATCGAGATACACTGAACTGAAGCCAAAAAGCCGTTTGGAAAAGGTCAATGATGGAAAGACGAACCACGAACATCGCAATATGTAAAGAAGAGAAGCAAGGGAGACAAAAGAAACCCAAAAACCGGGGTGGAGGACATCATAACGAGTGCTTTTTTCTTTCTCATAGACGTGAGCGTCGCCAAGATCTATCTCAAAGGCTAATCACTCGGCCGCTTTAGTGTATCTGGTGGCCGTGACGAATGGATGCCCGCGGGGAATCACTTGAACATGGACAGCGAAGCCTGTGTCCTGTGGGTCTGGATGGGGTGTCAGCGTCAAAGGTGAACACTCCCGAGTCGTGAAGGCATCGAGATGTTGATGAGTTTTCCATGTCGGGTAGAACCAGTTCAAAACGTCCAGGAGAGAATGAGGGAGGTCGTCCAGCATCTGAGCTCCTTGATCGGTGTCAATCATCATGTAGAAATCTGTCGCTGGTAGGTGTATCGACCATCGTTGTAACAGCGTGTCGGTAACCACGGTTTTGAGGTCTGAAACGAAATGACTGCGAGCATAGTCCGGGTAGATCACCTTGAAAGTCTGGAACAAGCTATCATAGGTGGCCGTAGAGAGATTGCCTGCGACCTTGGGGGTCAAGATGTTGTAGTAAGGGTTGCGGACGGCAAGTTGCTGCATCGGCTTCAGGTCCAATTGGAAAATAACCGGTCGATGGGGTGTTGTAGGCGGAGTCCGGTTGAGTGGGTGCTGCAGTGACGAAGACCCCATAGCGGAAGACGATGCCCTTGTTGGAGAGCGTGAGCGTCGTGTAGGTGAGATCCTCTCGTGGGACATAGCTCGCAGTTGGCAATAGCGGTCCAGGTGAATGCGGAGAGACATAATAAATGGCTAGCGGGTTGTATGAAATGACATGTCAAATTTCACTGGAGCAACAGCGCCAGAGTTTGCGAAGATCAAAATTAGGAAAGAAAATTCTCAAAAGACGAGCAAACTGGGTGGTGACGCTATAATACAGTGCCGCAGGCTAACTTTTCTTTGGTTCGCATATGTCGTTGGTCAGCCAAGCTTGTCCTTGATCTTGTTCCACATAGAGCGAACATCTTCCTCGGACTTGCCCATCTTGGTCGATATCACCCGCCATGAAAATCGAGACTTCTCGTCTGCCTTCAAAGTACGTAGTTTCTGTTTGTCTTCGGAAGTCCAGATTGACAGTGGGCTCGCGGAGCGGGATCGGGATCGGTCAAGTCGGCGACGACGTTTGGCAGGCGCTTTGGGAGCGGATTTGGCTTTTTGTTTGCGAGTCGGCGGTGATGGTGTTCTGGTAGAAAGCTTCGAGGGTGCAGGTAGGACATCAGGTGACGGAGCAGCAACATGGTGGTGTGGTTCAGGGAGATGGGTTTCCACCAGTTCGTCCATAAGTGTCTCGTCCTCCACAATATCCGGCGACGGGATGGGGGCATTGTCAATGAAGTCGTTGGTCTGGTCCGAGTAATGTGGTCGTAGCCCATCAGGTTGATTCCATACGTCTGTACTGGGAAGAGGAGTAGGTTCAATGTTGGGAATGAGCGTGGGTGGTAGTAGCGCCATTGCTCGATGTAGTAAAAGGTAAGAATGGTGAACATCATGAAGAAATTGAAGAAACACTGGTTCTTGAATCGGAATTGACGTAGTAGGAGACGAGGAAGCCATGACGAAACGTCGAATATGGGCCAAGAAGTAAATGAAGCCGAGTTTGAGGGTGAAGCCAGCTGAGAGCGCACTACTCCAAGATCATATAAATTCACATGTGGCCCGGATAGGTGAAATGTTCAGCAGGATGCGAATAATGAAATGTAAGCGCTAGCGGCAGGACGGTTCAGGGTTTTACCACAATGAGGAAACGTGCAAATATTGACGGATCGGCTTGGCGGCAGCAGCAAGATCGGTCTCGGTAAAACCTGCAGTTCTGTACAAACGGTGCAATGCGGCAAAACCTCGTGTTCGTTCGTGTGCAGGGTGCGCGCATTTGGCGACCAGAAATAATCGTGAAACAAAACCCGAAAGTTGGACGGCCAGAGGTGATGCGGAGAATGGCGCCATGACCTGGTTGAAGTCGCGTGGAGGGCTGTAGCGAAGGGCAAAGGGCTCGAACTCGATGCAAAAGCCCAGGAACTCCTGGTCCGGTTCCGTTTCCAAAATGATGGGATGACCGTAGAACTCCGGGTGAAGGAAATTGGCGAAGCAGATTTCGTAGTCCCAGCAGGGATCCGACAAGCACAGTCTGTTGTCCACATAGCGAAGGAGGCGAGCTGTAAGGTCCATGGTACTAAGGGTGGTGCGGTAGGTTCGGTACCAGATTTCTTCAGAGAGTGCGACAACCATCATGCACAATGCTGGACTCAGTGGGGAGCCCATAGGGGATCCCCGAATTTGTTCAAAAACCGTAGTGCCAATGGAGAATTGAGTCATCTTTAACGACATAAGGATGATGCGTTCAATGTCTCGAATGAAGATCTTCCTGGTCACATTGAGTGTACGGCATGTGCGGCCTTTGACTACATCGCCTGTGGTGTTGCCCGGAGTTGCCTTCACGGAGATGATCTCGTCGGGGTCGGTGTTCATGAGAGCCGAGAGGAACTGCAAGGTCAGTCGCCAGCTAGCGATGAAGCGGTCAGTGTCGATGCTCGTGAAGAAACCCGCAAGATCTTGGTTGTGTATTCGTGGAGTAGGGAGCGAATCGAAATCGGTGTCCTTGAGGAGCTTGATGAGATCAAATACATCACCCTTGGCCAGGTTGTTGGGAAACGCTTGGGGCAGAAGGTTGTAGATCAGCTTGGCGGTGCAGTTCAACATAGGTCGGAAAGGTGCCGTGAAGAAGCTGACAATGGGTCGCCCGGCCTTGAACTGTTTCTTTCGTTTGGGGAGAACGTAAGCATTCGGTAGGTCTCGTCCCGCCCCAAGTGCCCATGGGTATGCTTTGCCAAATTGACGGTTGATCTCGGCGATGGTCTTCTCGATGATGTCATTTGGGCTTTGCTCCAATTTTCGAAATACCAACGGGTCGGCGAAGGTGGTGGTGAGGCACTGGAAGTAGAGTACGGGGCAGTAGATTCGTAGGGATGTAGCTCGCTTGTCCTCGTTGTGGAAGACGGCTTCTGGAAAGAGACGTTTGAATCGGCCGATGTCTTTATGTGTGATGTGGTTGTTGAGGGTGTGGTAGTGGGACTGAATAGAGCGATGCCAAAGCTCATCGATATGGGACTTTTGTAAGGAAGGGAGTGAGTTCCGGGTAGTCCACGTCCGCAGAGCCAGGCGAAGGGACGTCTGGATCTCTTTGGAAGGTGGGAAGATTTTGTTTTGAAGCGAACCCGTCGCAATGGATGTGTGTGGGCCATCATCGAAATGTAGGTTGTCGCCGTCCAGGACCAAGTGGTGATCAGGTTGGGGATCATGAAGGGCATGAGGTCGCAAGGCGTCACAGGCACATTTTGGGGTTTCGCCATCAGCCCATTTTGTAGCGGCTTCTTTGTGATTGCACAAGCTGTCCATAACCGAGGGGAACTTTGTGAAGACAATCCCGGTGGAAGGAGTCTGCAATGTGGTGTTGTAACGTCGAGTTTGATGAACGTGGGAGGTGAGCAGCCGTCGAAGATCCCGAGTCCAGTTGGGGCCTAGTAGCCAAGGTGCACGAAGAGGAACCGGTTTTCTGACTCGTTTGGCCTTCCAGAAGGTCAAGGCTCGGTCAATGGCATTGATTGCGTACGACCTCTGGGGTTCGCCTAGGTTGTTGGCAAGACGTCGAATAAAATAGCATCCTTGGGCTCCAATTTCGTTGGATCGGAGTTTCTTCTCCATGTGGAAGCGTCGGACGGAGTTACTGCCCAAATCCTGAATGATCTCCCAAAGTTGTACTCGTCGATGAAAAAGAGGACTATGAAGAGCATGTCGAACATGATGTGGTGTAGATCGCCAGCGAAGTTTCCGCCACAAGGAAAATGCTCCAAATTGTCGGGAGGCGGAAAATTTGGTACGTGCAATGAGTCCCTTTCGGCAATTGAAAAACTGGTAAATGAACGGAGTGTTTAATCGAGGTTGCCACAATTGAATTAAGGCTTGCTCCAAAGCCCAAAAGTTGGATTTATTGGTGTAGATCGGGAAAACAGACCACATCCAGAAATTGTCAAATCTGCACCAAAACCGTAAGGCTACTTCGGCCAGCACGAATTTATTTTGTTGCACTTGCAGAAATTTCCGATAGCGAGAGTGTTCGCGGTCCAAAACAAAAGAAGAAGTGGAACCAACATAAAACTTGGGTTGAAAATTAGCAATGTGGCAAAAGCGAATATACACCGCCTGAGGGTGCTTGAAACATTGGAGGGCGACTGACAAGTCATCCCACGATCTGCAAAAGAAAATACTCTGCATCGGAGTGCCTTTGAGCAAGGCTTGGAGTTTTGGATTGGCACGTGGATGTAATAACACATATTGGCCCATCAGTACCGTTTGGAGCATCCGAAAGGCAAAAAAGACATCAACAGAAGGGGACAACGTGAATGGAGTCAATAGTGCAAGAACAAGAATACAGGAATGAGCCACGGCCAAAGTTCGCATAATGCTGGCTGCTTTTGAGCCAGGTGATTTCAAATACGCTGCTAGTCAGGAGTGCATCAATAACGCCACCGTCATGACCTTGAGGACGACTTCATCCGTGGGGGCCCCTTTATGCTTGCATGGGTCGATGCCCATAGCCACGCTTGCGCGTTGGATAGTCTTTGAAGCTTCATCGGGTTGGTTTTGCCACCATTCGTTGACCTTCTCCAAGTTCTTCTCCAGGATGTCCTGCTTGGGCTGTGGTAACTTCAGGTCTTTCAACCACTTCTTGTATTGGGTATCCGACAATGATGTGGGTTGATTGTCAACGAGCCAAGTGTTCACGGATCCCGGGGAAATAAGTAGAGTCGAAGGGTCAAAGGTCGTAGAGGCTGCAGGTTGTCCTTGAAGTGCGCGTCCAATCGGTGTCGTGGCCGGTGTAGAGCCCTGAGGTGCCGTACCTGGTGAAGTAGTGGCGGCCGATTTTACCTTGGCCAATTCAGCTTCCAGTTCAAGAATGCGTTGTTGGCTCGCCACGTCCGCGGAGGGTTGAGCTGGGAGCCAAGATTGGAGAAGTTGAGCGACGTCTTTGGCCATGTTCTGAGTGGCTTCCTTCTGGTTGAGACATTGGCCTGCTGAGCGAGCTCGAAAGGCAGCAAGTTTGTCCAAATCCACATTGCGGGTGCGTAGTTGGGATACCAATTCAGCCACAAATACTGTAGTGCCTATGTTGTCAAAAGGGAGGACGAAGGTTTCTCTTCCGTATGCAACCCGACGGAGCCAGGTATTGTGCAAGCCCTGGTACAAGAACTTCCAGAGTGGGACTTGTAAAGGATCCATCCCTTCAATGTCTTTGTAGCTTGAAAATCTGCTCTGTCGGATTCTGGAGGGAAAATCCAAACCATTGATTTTGTTGGAGTCGTGGAAGTCGACATCAGGTTTCCATTGCTCCACTGGTGGGATTTCAATTGGTCTGCATGTATATCCTTCGTTGACAGTGGAACTTGCTCCCGGGGATGACATAGGCCTCGGCGATCTCGGTGTAAAAGGATGACGTTGAGGTAAAAAGTTGGCATTGTTGGGAGGTGTCTGTGAACACGGAGGCGGTGTGGGTGGAAAAGGTGCCGTAGGTGGAGTCCATGGTGGGCGTGTTGGGAACGATGGAGATGTAGGTGGCGGAGGCGGTATTCCGGACGGGTTCCAGAAAGGTCGATGGGTCGCCATGGCATAGTGCATCGGGCCACGGAACGCAGGTACTGCTTGGTGCCATCCATGTTGATGACGGGGAGGTGTGCGAGAGCGATCCGGCTGGGAAGGAGGAATTCCATTCACATCCGAGTTGAACTGGGAGATCAGGTCCTGGGACGCCATGATGTAGACGGGGCCACGAGATAATAGGTCAAATAAGCTCGAACTGCCGGTTGAAAGCTGCGGAAATTGTCAAGGTGAGACAAGAGTAATGTGCGATTGAAATGGTGTGAAACATAATACGTGGTACCAGTATGTGAAACGTAAAGTGAAATCCGAATCTGGCGCAAGGTTCAAATATCATGAGCATGCAGCAGTTCACAAACCTTTTGAGGAAGAAGTGGCATCAATACCGAATGTCGGGAGAAGCATTGTTACTCCAAAATGATCGGGCAGGGCCACTAGGCTCACTGTATCGCTGTCGTAGAATAGTCGATACTTGTTCCGGTGCTCCTCAGAGGTAAAGAGTTCACCAACGAGATCTGGAGTGATATGTCGAGTGTCGAGAACGAGGTCGGCCTTCACGGTGCTGGTCTCGAGAGTGGCCTTCATGATAGGAGGAACGGCGATCTCGGCGGCTGTAGGTTGAATTGTCCCAAGAAGCAGTGTCGTGCCAAGATCGGCGAGCATGATCTCGAGAACCAGAAGCAGCGGTCTCGTGGTGGCCAGGTGTGTCTCGAGAGTCGTCTGGAGGTGGTTCCAAAGGTTCTGGGGCGTTGGCAGGAGGGTCAGGTCGTACTGGACGTGCATGATCATCAGGAGGTTCCGTGGGTGCATTGGTCTCCGCCGTCTGGTGTGTGATCAGGCCCGGGAAAACCGAGTGAGTGGAGGCGACATAGCATATGGATGCGGCGCTGGAGTTCATAGCCGTTGCATTGTCTTTGCCCTTGGCTATGCCCGCAAGGTTGCACAAGCGTTGAATTTGGTCATTTCCTCCAGCTAGGGCACGGATGCATTTGGGTGAGCGGCAAATGGCCAGCAGGCCTGATGGGTTTTGTCCTTTGCCAATTTTGTAGAGCTGAGAGGTACAGATCTTGACAGCATAGCCGGGTAGGTTGTCGATGTCTGCGATCTCAGAGGACATACCGAAGAACCCGTAACATGGGTATTGAGTTGGCATGCCGGCTTCGTTTTTTGTCCAAGTTGCCGGGCGAATGCAGTCTTCCGCGAGAATTTTGGCAACTGTTTCCCAACTCGTTTTGTGGTAGATCAGGTAGGTGCCCATGTGTTCGCCACGATAGATTGGTTTCTTTTTCAATCCTGTGGGAACCGTGATGGTCAGCAGGTTCTCTGGCTCGATGTAGAAGGCTTGTGTTTGCCTCGCAAGCTCGATGTCCAGTAAGTTGGATTGTGCAAAGGCCCTGGCAATGTTTTTGACGGTGGCTTGGCTTGCTTTGATATAAATACGTTGGTTGTTGACGGTGCGGTATGGTTGAGCCAACTGGTGGAACATCTCGTCAACGAATTGGTTGAAGAGCTGCGAGATGGCCGGGGTCAATGATTGGCGTAGGGGCACAACATGATCGGGCCCAAGCTCAGTCAGGCAGCGGACCCTAAGGGGGTCATTGGCCGCCTCAACCATTTCACTGAGGTCGATGTCATTCGTGTCGAACTTGGTGATCGAAATTGTATCTGCAACCTCAGAATTTTCACTGTCACCGTCAGGGACGCGGAAGGACACAGCGCCAAGTGGTGCTGAAGTATGGGCTGGTGGGTTGGTTGGTGGTTCCGGTGGTGGTGGATCGGCAGGAGAATTGGGTCGAGCATTGTGGTGATGGTAGTTGTCGGTGTAGTGGCTGTCGTTCCATGTACCCCAGGTGTCATCAGCGTCGGGAGTGGGGATGTAGTTCGGATTGGATGGGTTTGCAGCTGGTCGAAGTATGACTTCACGGCCTCTGGATCGGTGACGTGGTGTCTCGGAACGTGGTCGCGGGTGAGATCGATGACGTCGAGGAACCACGGGAGAGCGGCGTCTTGGTGGTGATCGTCGTCTGTATGGAGATGGGGTTCTGCGGTCCTTGGCATGTTTCGTGGATGACCGATAACGAGGAAAAGGAGAACGAGGTCGAGCTGCACGGTGGGGAGAATAGCGAGGGTGATGGGAAAGTACAGAAGGTCGATGGGAACGTGATCTTGGAGTCCTGGATCGTGGTCGGCGTGTTGGTGATGGTGGAACATGTAGTTGGTGGAGGAGCGATGGTTAGAGCTTGGACAATACGAGGGTCCGGAACGTCAGGTTCGGTGGGTCTGGCTTTCGGTGCAGGTGGAGGAGTGGCGATCATTGGTGGTGCAGTTGTAGGTGGTGGTGTCTGTGGAATAGGGTTCGGTGGAGGTCCATCTTGTTGGAGAAGTAGCTGACGTTGTTCTTGGGCTCGTTGGGAATCCATGATCATTTGTTGCTGAGCTTGAATAAGTCGAACCGATTCCGCAAGTTGTTGTGCAGTGGAGCCCAATGCTACAAGTTCAGGTGACACGGATGAAGTCGGTGCTGCCGTAGGTGTTGGTGGTGTAGTAGGAGGAGGGGCTTTTGGAGCTGGTCGACGCGGTCGATCCGGTCGCTTGTCAGAGCGAAGCCTGGGAGCCGCCTTAACTGCTGGGGCCCGTGGTGAAGGTTCATCTGGAGGGACCATCGATGCGTCCGTCTGTAATGGAGGTTGAATGTGGTGAGGTGGGTATGGAGAACTGGGCAAAGGTGTCGGTGGCGTAGTCGATGTAGGTGGTGTAGTCGATGTAGGGGATGGAGCCGGAGGAGGAGGCCACGTGGGTGGAGCGGTGGGTGCCGTAGGAGACGGAAAGGTCGACGGAGCGGTGTGCACCATAGTGGTTTCAGGGGCCAAAGGCGAGGGCATGGTGGGTATGAGCTGTGGGCCTGGTACTGCATGAGGAGCCGAAGTCAATGAGGTGAACGGCAACGATGTTGGGGCTGATGTAGACGGCATGAGCGAAGCTGAGGAAGACCGTGTAGGATGCAATGCCGAGGGATGTCCAAATAGATGTGCGTTCTGCGATGATTGCTGCCACGTCGAAGATGGGTTCGCAGGCTGCGGTGGAGCAGGCCATGACGTCGGAGGAGTGGTCCACGGATACATCGCTCACGAAGAATAATGAAAAATAATGAAATTGCAACGACAGGATTCAGTTCCTAGACCTACTGTTCGTGCAATTGTGCCACAACAGGCCCGTGGTCAAGTCGTGCCCCAATGGCATCAAACGGCTATCAAATTCCATCGAATTAGGTGCACAACATGTTTCACCTCACCAGAAAACCATCAAAAGCAAAAAGACCACACCTGAAAGACATGAGCCTGCCTGATCCAGTTTCATGTAGTGTTGCCAAATGTCGCTGTGAAATTGCTGCAGAATAAGAGGTTTCTGAATGTTCGGTACGGCTTCTCGCTGCAAAGAATGCAATTCACCAAGGATCTCAAGGGACAGCCGGAACGGCAGGACATCACAAAAAAGCTGGAAAAACAGTATGGCCGGCTGTTGCAATTTACTTAGATGAATTACCAACTTAAAATGCGTAAATTCGACAGTCCGGACAGTCATCACTCACCCTAAAAAGGGTTGCCTCAATTGGCTCCATGGCACCATGTCGGAGCCACCATGGAAATCACACTAGACAAGAATGGATCATTATATGATCCGGCAGGAACTGAATCCTGAAACATGCAGATTAGATACGAAACAATGAAATTAACGATGCGTCCTACGAATAATGGAAGTACTTCAGAATGGTCATCGGGTTCAGAATCGCCATCAAAAAGAATAAATAAACCAGCAATAATGTCATCGGCGATGTCTCGGCGAGGCTTAGCCAATAAATAAATAACTGTCGGCGACGATGGTGTCGGCGATCATGTAAACAGATTGTTCCAAGTATGTTTTCTACGTCCTTGCTCTGAGGAAGGTTCTGATGCAACGAAACCAATAGTAAATGACCAAAGGTAATTCCAGATTGCGACAACAGTGCAGCAAATTATGTAATAGCGTGATTGGGGTTCTAAGCTTGGCCCCTTGCTATGTCCGAAAAAAGCAGGTACGTGACAAAGGCGTCCCTTCGTCATATCACCATGGAAAGGCAGTGTCTTCGTTGGTGGATGACTGCCAGACCATGCATCCACCCCCTGCAAATGTGAACAGGTTCGAATCAAAGAAGTTTTACATCTGTTCAGATGTTACACACACACACAAGCAATTACACACACACATATACATATATATATATATATGTATGTGCATGCACATGTGTGTATATATATATATACACGTATGTATGCATATGATATTGATGTACAATTTTCACAGAACATATGCGTGTGCGTGTCTTAAAAAAAACATATTTTATCCTGGGATGTTTCGAGGTGAACGGTCGCATTTTGGGGTCAAGTCCCGAATTTCGAGCGGTGCTCCATGGCATGCACTGCAGCTCAGGTTCCAGTTGAGACTCGACAAGCGCGGTGGCGGACCGGCCTTCCATGAAATGGCTGGCTGCTGAGGGTGGTCACTGTGGCCTCCAGCCTTTCAACGACTCACCATTGAATTAATTCAAATTCACTATCCTGGGATTACTCAAATTCTTGGTCAACGATGAAGTGTGTGGAGAAGGATCTACAGTACCGCCTGTGACTGCAAGCCATCCAAGTGCGGCGTGGATGGCCTAGGTTGCTCGTTGCTGAGTTTGACAGGCCACCACGGTCCACTAAGCAAAGAAATGTTATCAGAATTGCATCGACATGCATGTCCAAAATTCCAAAGGATGCTGAAGGTGAGCAAACACCAAGCGCCAAACGAAGAAAATGCTTCAACCATTCCTAGGAGCATTGCAGGTGTGGCATCTGACCTTGGTTGACGTTGCATCGTGCACCTGGGATCCCCCCTACACAAGGGGTGGGGGCTGGGTGGGGGACCTATCATGGATCCAAGGCATGACGGGCCGGCGCGAGGGAAACATGGCGATAGTGCATGCGCATCTTCAAACATCTTTAAACATGAAATCGAATGTGAAACAATCTTCAATATTCTTCAATCATCTTCAACCATTCAGGAAGAACATCCAATCATGTCCACATTCACATACGAGTAGCATACAGAAATATAAAGAAGCACTGGCCTACAGCCTACATCCTACATCCCCAAATCTTACCCCTCTTCCAGAGTTCAAGCCAGCATCCAAGGGAAACAAACTATGGCATCGACCCTGCCAAATCCAAGCATTGAAGCGCCGGAGATGTCTTTGCCAAGGCGAAGGCCAGCTCCTGCCCTGCCTGGCACACCAAAATGATCCGAAATGATGTCAAATTGAACATCCATGAACATCCTGTTCACATCTGTCAGGAACAGGGACCCAAGAGTCCAGGTTGGACTGAGCTCTACCTTATTACGTTGTAGCAAATTTAGGAAAATAGTTTGAAATTAGACGCGGTGAGGTGACATTTCAGCGTACGATTCACACTGCAAGGAATTGGAGGACTAGTGATTAGTACACATTGACCTTAATAATCGGCTTCAAGTAGCGGGATTGTTTTCTGAGTTGTTGTTGCTCTAAGATTGCAAGCGTTTAAGAGCTGACATGCTGTCAAAAAAATAGCAAAGGACAACCGCCACCTGTTGCTCTTTCAAGCCAGTGCACCCTTTGCCCAGAGTCAACCTGGAATTGCACTAGCACAGGCCACATATCACAACTTTTGTTGCGCATGCAGCATCCTGCCTGCCCAGAATGTGCTTCTTGTCGTTTGTACTGTGCAAAGAACAACTCAAAGTGCTCATGCATCCCCTACACAAGAACTTTGTCTGAGATGCCGGACTTTTTGAGATGCTCCAATGGAGTCCTCACACATGGACTCCACAGGGACTTGTGAACCAAAATGAACCCAGCGATGGAAGATTTGATCACCAAATCTCCACACTCAATAGATTCAATAGATCATCACAACACTTTTGTTCATGAAGTGGCTCGATGTTTTAATTGTAGCAGCTACACCAGCCGCCTGTAGTTCAAATGCTTGCGCCATCTTGTAGTGTTTTTCCGCAATCAGTTTGTCTATGCGTTTCTTGGGTGTGTAGAAAACACGGGAGTCACAAGTGGTGGCTCCGTAGGCGCCGCCGAAGGACTTGTAGCGCCACTAACTCGGTCATTCGGGTCAGCCAGCTATATTGGGCTGTCAATCATACACACCCACACTATCCTACACTATCCTTCACTACCCATCATCATCCTACTGGAAGCTAGTACTAGCACCTGTGCAAGCAACCACTGGCTGCCCCAAGACATCATCTTAGATCTTGATCATTCGCATTCGGTCAGAACATTCGAATATATTCACACTCGGAGTATCTAGCTAGTGTCATGGAAGTGGAAATAATTAGCACCATATGCAGAGCCAGCCGGGACTCACGTGGTATCACATGGTCTTGCACTGGGCTTGCGGCCCCAAGAGGTAGATTTTCTAGCCTCCAAGCACACGCAGCACCCTGTCTTTCAGGGAAGGGTACTTGGTGTCTTCCATTGTAGATCCATTTCTTCAATGTTTTCAATTGTTTTCATGGTTGCAAATCTTCACCATCAACAGGGGGAAACTGCCACATGATAGCTGATAGCTCTTCTTGTGCACCGATAAGATAAGATTACTCCCCGTGGCTCCAGGTTTCAGTTTAAAAGGGATGGAACTTGATGGAACCAGATGGAGCCCTAAAGTGGATCAAAGTGGTCTGAAGCGTCTGAGGGTTTCCTCCCGTTCCAATGCCTAGCGCCTGATTTCTCGAAGGCCTCCAAGGCGTGTCAGTGCAGCGGCTAGCCACAGCCCAGCCTAGTCATGCAAAGCTTGGCCAGATTTGGGCAGGTGTCAAGCTCTGTTGGCTTCCATAGTTCTGGTTTGCTCAAAATTTGCCTTGGAACATGCTTTGGTATGACAAGAGAATGTGGTGCACAGGCAACTAGCCAATTGACGGAAAAGGTCACGACAGCAGCAAATGTGCCACATCTCCATCCATCTCCAAGCATCCCTGCTCCAAAGTGAGACAAGAAGTTGAGCCGATCAGAACCTCAGACAACTTAGTCAACTTTGCTGTACATTCATGTACATTCTATGTAGGTGCGTCGGTGCGTCGGTGCGGGATGGTCATCTTTGCCCAAATGCTTCGAGTTTATTTCTTATTTATTGGGGGTAGCAATTTCGGAGCCAAATGTTGGTCTCTGTCCTGGCACTCTCACACACTTTATAGCTCTCAGCTGGAGACACAGGAGAAAGGGCGTTCCGCTGGCTGTGCCTCACCAAGGGCGAGAGCCCGCTGATCACAGAAACATGGCCAAGGGCCAAGGATGATTCAAATGCCAAGAATTTGGAGATACAGGACCCAAATGCATTCTGGTTTAATTTAGTGTAATTAATTGTACATGTTACATGTGTATAATTGTGTATAGATGTGTAGAGTGTATGGTGTGCTTCCCACCAAGATGCATTAATCATTAGATGCATTGAATGCCTCCACCATTGCATACGATTGCGAGCCTGAACGATCAGGTGCAGGTGCAGGCGTGGAAGATGCCGAGGCTTCCGAAGGCCCAGTTTCACCTCCGCAGCTTGCAGGCATTCAGATGCAAAACAAGCCGCAGTGAAGAAACGGAAGAAGGATGAAGAAGGATGAAGAAGGATGAAGAAGGATGAAGAAGGATGAAGAAGGATGAAGAAGGATGAAGAAGGATGAAAACAATCCACTCAGATTAACTATATTTAACTATATATGATTAAATGGGGTTCAACTTGATCGAATGTGGTGCAGTTTCAAAGCGGTTGTCCACCCCGCAGAAGTTGTCTTGGGCCTTCCGTGAACTACCAGTTGCAGTTCGGCATGATCTAAATTCATCCAAATTCTACCCTTGTCTATGGTCGATATTGGTCTATGGGTTTATGTCGAATTCTGAAACTCATCCGCACATCTGGATGTGCAGTCACCATCATTCAGATGTTCCAAGCCACAACCCTGCGTGCATCCAGCTGATTCCGTTCACCTTGGCCTCTTTGCTCCCGGTTCACAGGGCCCGCGGAGATTCGAAGGCGGCGAATCGGAGGATTTGGAGATGGAGGCGTAAATTCCGCTTCAGCTGCACGAAAGATATCAGGAGCATCTGCAGCCATGACTGTCAAGGGTACCTGAGATGACATGAAAATGACATTGTCAGACGACATGACAATGGGAGGCGACCAAGACCCAAATGTACTAGTCATCTGACTGAATCTGATGTGAAATGGGTTGAAATGCCATCCTGCCTGGATCACGGAGGTGCAATAGCCTGCTTCCAGCGAGTGCAAGCCCTGCCAGTAGCAGTGGCAAGCAACCACAGGTGGATTCAAAAGATGAATTGCTGAAAAGTCCAAAAGGGTGTGGAGGCACACCAAAACAAGCAAAACGATGCAAAAGGCATCATCGTCCAACAGTGTCCAATATTGTCCAATCATCCTTTGCCTGAGCAGCACAAGGTGACAGGTGCTCTGCGAAGGCGCGATGCGATTCAACCCGCCAACGGTTTGCCTGTCCAAAGATTCCAAAAGGGTGCTTCGACGGTACAGCTTATGCGATTCTCACTGCAACATGCAGGGTTGCCTTAAGGGATACCGTACAACATAGACTTGAGTCATCTTGCTTTATATGACGGGCGATGATACTCGAAGGACACGGACCCACTCCGCCAATGGCTTCAACGTATTGCTCTGCGGTTGCAAGGCTATTCCAACATATTCCAACCTGAATGCGAAGGTGCTTGACCTGACCCAAGTTGTTCAAGATCCTGGCTGCTGCATGGAATCCCAAGGAGAGTGGGGGGGGAACCAACATAGAACCGCCCCGGGATTGCATATGAATTCACCCTCTAAAGAAAATACATATCTTCTCAGAATCTTCTCATGATGGTTAGCAGGTGGGGTGGGCTCAATTTCAAACAATTAACGAAGGACATGTCGATGAGTGGCGGACATCCAGCACCTGCCTCGCTACAGCTGCAGCTCCCGCAGGTGTGCGGAGGCGGCAATGCCTAAATCATCGATGAGTGCTGGAGGTCGATACATACATGGGAAATCATGGGAACATGTTCAATTTGTTCAAAAGCAACTATTTTTGAAGAGTGGACATGTTTCATCAGTATGATTTCTTAATATCTCTATGTCCAAAATCTATTTAAACAACTTGTCTTATCTTAAAGCGCAAAATCTGAATATACTTGAAATGATCTGATTTCAAGAGCCGACTGTGCAAAGCCTCAGGCCCCAGCCGGAACCCCAAACACTGCAAGGGCAGTGGTCCTACTCTTGCGGCTGCCCAAAGCCTTGTCCACAATGCATCGGGCGTCAACAATTTTGACCCATATCTCATCAAGCGTCATCATGTCATCTCACGTCCATATCTCTGATATCTCTGATATCTCTGATATCCGTAGATTGCCATAGATTGCCATAGATTGCCATGGGATCCTCATAGATCTGATTGCAACCTCCCATTCGAGGCGTGGAATTTCCCAGGGATCCAGCTGGGCTTCTACATCTCCGAATTCAGAATGGCTGAGGTCCTTGATTCAGACTCACCAGCGGACGGCCCAGGGCTTGATATAAACTCCATTTTGGCTTTGCACCAAGGCTTGCAATTTTCAGCCTTTCCTTATTTCCTCCAACAAGATCCAACAAGCTAAGAGTAAATTAACAAAATTTAACAAATACATACACAATATATACACAATATGCATGTAGTGATCAGCCGCGCAAGTTTGCGCTATTGATTGCATAGTATTGATTCTGTAGTTGCCTTGCACAAGTTCAGCCTCCTCGCTAATTCCTTATCCAGCCTTTGGATTGGTCATCGCCAGGTGCTCAGCTTCCCACTAGAATCTTAAGGCTTCTGGCGCTTGACCTTGGAGAGTTCATTCTTTCAAGGCAAATCTATTTATATCATTTTATATCTAGTCATGCTATGTCATGCTAGGAAAACTCATGAAACCTCTATATAAGGTATCAGCTTAGTATAGCTTAGTGATTCCTAGTGTGGAAGCAAATTCCAAGCAACGTCGCTGACAAAGGTTCAAATGCTGTTATACATGTAGAATTGAATGCATTATTATCATCATTATATACCCGGGGTTGCTTGATGATCAGTAGTTAAACATCGTTAAACCCTGGAGCCCTTTTTCACAAGCATTCTGTCTGGATCATGTTGCCAGTCAAAAAACGCGGCAATCAGATTTTAGACTTTGCTCCATAAGCATCCAATAATCACTCAGGCTCTCACAGCAACGGCGCGAGGCTCAACGAGTCTGCTCGAGCACCTTCAAACCTCAGTTGACAATTGCCCGCTTGACCTTCTGCTATCACTTGGTGTCTAGGAATTCTCTCGGTTTATTCTTGCAAACATTAATGCTTAGGCCCGGAGAAACAAAACAAACAATATTACAATCTGAAACAATCTGAAAATGATTTCCGTGCATTTCAGCAAGCACTGAGGAAGCCAACTCTATGAAGGTCAACTTTGAAAAGGCCTCTCCAGAGACTCAGCAAAGCTAAAGATTTCCAAGACAGACTATAAGAATCTCATAGAATCTCTTGCATGCGAAGACTTCCTCCCAATCTCTCCCAACACTGTATTGCCTTAACCTCCACATCTTCCACTGTGATTGGCTCTACATCATGCAAGTGGTACATCTTTTCCCAGGCGGCTTTTTTTCGCTGTCCATTCTCAAGATCTTTGTCCAGTCCGAGGCAGGGCCTTGCGATCTATTCTTACAAGGCACTGCTTGACGCTTTCTGGTGTTCCAATGGCGCTCCTAGGCTCGTCGTCCTCCGCCTCCACCACCGCCGCCTCCGCCGCCTCCGCCAGCGGCACCGCCGCGACCCTGCTTGCCATCATCTCCCATGCTTGACATGAGCAGGACAGCGATGGCGATGACCCACCAATACCTGCAAATGTTTGTGTGTTGAGCCTAGAGGAGTGTGAACTTTTTGGAACTTTGCCCCGAAAGATGCTGAGACATGTTGGAAAACTCTGTTTTCCCCAAAGTAATTAACCAGCATGAAGAGGCAACTGTTATACCAAAATTATTCCAACATTTATTGATTCATGAAGGCAAGCACGCCCCAACTACAACCTCACCTTCGCAAAAAGGATTGTTGTTGTGGCTGTTCTGCTGGCTTAATGCTTCCATCGGCTTCCCTCACTGCAGCTTGAACTCGAGGGCCCTCAATGCGTGAAGGTTCTGATAGATGCACTTGGGTATGGTCGAAAAGCATCAGCCCCAAGGTGTGTTTCACCCGGTAGGACAAGGCCACTGGAATTCCGGCATCACTCACAGACACCTCCAGAATGTCGTGCCAGTCCTCAAAGTGGTCGGCCAGGAGCTTCATTGGGATTGCTGCCTGCGGAAGTCCAGTTTCGGTTGGAGATGAATATTTTACTATATTTTGGGGTCAGCTTGCCAATGGCTACCGTACGGCTTACTATCATTCAATTCAGTAGCTAATGTCACACAAAATCTTGGGTAATGCGGTCCACAGTTGCAACCAGTGGGAAAAACATGGAAAAAATACATTCATCCCTGGCCTGTAAGGTTCTCTTGGGACTTGCTGGATTGTACATGCGGATGGCATAGTACTTCTCCTCGCCCGCAGCCTTGGTAATCCTTGGCATCCAGTGGCCAAGACACATTGGATTGTACGAAGCCACAGTGGCCAGGGCCCAAGAACCAAGGTGGATAACACGTGATTGTGATAACACCATAGTTATAGACTTCATATAGTTACAACATGTTACAACATGTTACAACCCAAAACACTCGAAAACACTCGAAAACTGCAAAAACAAATCTACAGAACAAGATGAACAAGGACAAATTCGGACAACTCAAGGCCGGGTCGCATCTGCTGCAGCTGTGGCTTCATCTGCACGAACTCCTTGGCATCAGAGAGTCGAGCTTCGTAGCCAGCCCCATGCCCTGAGAGCATTATAGTTCCACGCGGCATCCACTCGTCACCGAGGACGCCATGTTCCATGACATACACCGAAGATGGTGTTTGTGCCGAACCGATATCATCACTGCCTGTTGCATCCTCAGAATTGGCTAGGGCCTCACTGAATTCGGTCTCTTCATCCTCGTCCTCAGCTGCAATGCGATATGGAAGCAATGCGACTAACGTCAAAAGTTTGGACACTTTCCATGCCCACGCCATTGCGCTGTTTCCTCTGGAGCCCCTAGAGCCCTGCTTCCTTCTTGAACCAGAGACCAACCAAACAAACAAACTAAACATAACATAACTACATGAGAGTATGTTCATAGCATGTTCATGAACATTCTGAAGCTTCCATTGCTGTCAACGGAGTCAGTGACCTCGTGTTCAACTCCCGCTCTGTAGACTCTATGAGTTTTCCAGGTCGGAACATTTGCCGGAGGACTGGCCTCTTGCGCTTCATTGGCCAGCACCATTAAGGAACCAGAGTCGAGCAAGCAGCCCGGGCCGGACCTGTGAAACACCACCAGGTCCGAAACTTGGAGCGTGAAAGGCAGTTTCTATGCTTCATTGCAATCAGTGGCTGCATCTACTCCTGCAAAGTCAGAAGGAATTGTGTGCCATGTTGTAAACTTCTCGACATGCTTAAATTCCAAGAATGCCAAAGGATGTCTGATGATGGTTGAATAATTCACCTGCTCCGAATGCTATGCGGCAACCATTGGCCACCTGTTTTCACCTGCATGTCCCACTCGCAAAGAACGCCTGAGAGTGCAAATGGCTAAAAATCACAAGGGCCAAAATTACTAATTAAGCGTTCCAAAATGAATCAACATGATTATTATCATTATCATCATCATAATTATTAGATATTATAATATATTAATCACATATATAATCATATAATCATATAATCATATATCATATATTATATGATTTAAGTGTTGCAACATGTTGCAATATGTTGCAATATGTTGCAATGACCTGTGAGATCTCTGCAGCAATTTGAATCAGATTGATTCAATCGAGCTCTGGGCAGCGATGGCAATGCGTTGATCAGCCTGGCTGCAATTCGGATGCAACGGTGGCCCAGCTGCCAGCTGGCTCTGCCTCAATCAAAAAAAAAGATAAACATTGAATCTATTATAATCTATTCAATATGTATATATAATATAAAATATATACTATATATTATATAATTAATATATAATTATATATAGTATGGTAAAATGATGCATGACTATATAATACATACACCACATGACATAGAGATATATACACCAATACTGATGACTCTTGATGATGCTTCATTAAACTTAATTATGCTTTTCGTGTATCATGAATGCCACGTCTAATCGCCAAGCTGCTGCGCAAGGGTTTGGCCGGCCTGAAGTTACACGACTGGATCTCACACAAATGACAAGCGAGTTCGGAGAAGCTTGACGCCATCGGTAGATGCATCAAAGGCACACCACGGAAGGTCAGCAAATCCAAAGTCAAGTGCTCAATGGCAGGTGGTCCCAGCGGCCTGGGCTCAGTTTTCATCACTCAAAATACATCAAAATACCAAACATTTGGACATAATATTTGAATATATTTGACATATTTGAAGCATTTTGAAGCGTATGGAGGTGTGCCATGTGCCACCCGAGGTCTCCAAACGTAGCCAGGTCGTTGGTGCAAAAGCCTCGCACAAAAGCCTAGGGCTGCAGATCACTGTTGCCTTGTTCATCGCATGTCGTGGCATGGTGTGGTTGCTGAAACAACAACGGCATTTGGGTTATAGCAGGTGAGAATTGGATAATAGGATATAATAGGTAGTTTGCCATGGTTTGCCATGGTCTACCATGGTCTACCATGGTTTACCATGGTTTAAGTGGCCCCTTCAGAAAGCAACAACCTGAAACTGCATAAAGGATGGGTGCATCTTCACCCACTGATCTGACATGTTTCGACCGGCCTTGAGAATGTGCAGCATCTTCTCCTCACCGATCTCTGTCATGTCCTGTAGGCTGTGTTCCCAAATGTTCCAGCACAAGGGGTTGGATGCGGGCCAGGGTTTTGAATGATACACATGGTGATCCAACTAACGCTGATTCGTGATGAATGCTGAGTTGCAGAATGATCTTTCTTTACTTTCGTTTTATGTTTTCCACATCAACAGCTGGAAGGGCCCAGCAAATTGAAACGAATGCAGCTCTGCAAGCACCCCTTTTTAACGCGAGTGCTCACTCGCTAACGTAGTTCATGGGTTTGTTCCATATCCTGAGAGGGACCAATACACAGGGTCATTGATGGTGTGCATCGCAGCTGTGATGGACATGTGTGACATGAGTGCTGAGATCTGCATCGATGCAGCCTTAGCTCCACTTATTTGCAGACCATTTAGTTCCCTGTTTCACCTCACATCCTGCATGCAGGGAATACTCATCTGCTTCTCCGGAAGGATGCAGCGAATAAAAAATGATGATGCGACCACGCCTCAGGTGTCAGAACTTGGATGATGATCCAAACTCAAGGCATCTAAATATATCTAAATTATATTTGGGGAATTTGGACAAATGCCAACGATATGCAAATGTTGTCGTTGATCGAAAGCAATCTGTCGTGAACTAGTTTGCTGTCAGTCGCAAGACTATGATTTCCGAAAGCATTGGTTTGTTGGTGTCACTGGGGGCCTTTCTTCTCAAATGATAGCACACAAATGTTCTCCTCCGGCCTCACCTACAGTACGAGTAATTACTGAGTAATTAATATCTTTGATGATATTCTAAGCAGCAGGTCAGTAAAAACCAGCAGTTTGGCAAGGGCACGTAGGATGCACAGATATTCCTTTGCTGCAATCGCTGAAGTCCACTGGCTGGGGCAGGCCATCTGTTCGAGGGAAATTTGTCTCGCCGCCTGCGCAGGGTCTGGCAACCTCTATGTGGGTTTACTTGCCCTCATGCGCTGAACCAACACGAATACATTTACAGCATGAACATGATATATCAACAAAAAACATGTGTAAACTCTATGTGCGATATTGCAGAAGGAAATTTAGCGAAGTCAAACTTCCGACAATATGGACGGATGAAAAGCAGAGAGATGTGAAGAGTAAGAGAAGAGAAGAGAAGAGAAGAGAAGAGAAGAGAGAAAATCAGAGAAGCGAAAAGCTAGAAAGCCGCGAAACACTGTGATTTGTGGCTCCGGAGGGTCGAAAAGTAGGCTCGCTAAAGCGGCGGGTGCGGAGCCATCTGGCCAGATGAGAGATGAAAAGTTGCACGACGTTGTGGCGCGGCGCGAAACACATTTCCAAGTCAAAACGTACAAAGCACGCCATTCTCGGAGCACTTTTGAAAGTTGACATGTCGAAAAAGTGCGCGCCGTTGTGGCCCGAAGCACATTTGCAAGTGAAAAAACTAAAAACACCTCATGCTCGGACCGCTTTTGGAAGTTGACATGTCGAAAAAGTGAACGCCGTTGTGGCGCGAAGCACATTTCCAAGTCAAAATGTACAAAGCACACCAGCTTTGGAGCACTTTTGGAAGTTGAGACGTCGAAAAAGTGCACGCCGTTGTGGCGCGAAGCACATTTCCAAGTCAAAATGTCAAAAAACACCACATGCCCGGACCACTTTTGAAGGTTCAGATGTTGTTTTGCGGGGCAGGCGCGAGGGATCCTGCACCTTGCCAAAAGTGAGCAATTTCCAAAAACGATGGGGGGATCTGGAAAGATGAATGTCGCGTGGCAGGCGCAGTACAAGAGACATGTTCATCAGAGATGTTAGGAGGTCAGGGTGCTGATTTCCAGAGAGGGGCTGCATTTTGGAGCAGCAGATCTTTAGGTTTGCTAAGACAGATGCAGCACTTTGTATGACCTGGCATCACTTCTTTCGTGCCAGGCGCAGTACTTTAGACAGGTGGAGTGGAAAAAACACAAAACGCATTGGTACGAGGCCGTCAGCTCTGCAGTTAACTTTCCAATTTTGAAAGACGTCTCGCAGAATTGCTTCGCTTTGAATGTCAACTTCGAAAATTGAGGTCTCGCAGAATTATTGCGTTTTTGATGCTGTCAAGTTCGAAAGTTGAGGAAACCTCAGAATTGCTGCGTTTTTGATGTTGTCAAGTTCAAGAAGTCTCGCAGAATATCTTTGTTTTCCGGTTTGCAGACAGACAGATAGATAGATAGATACAGACAGACAGACAGACAGCCAGCCAGCCAGGCAGGCAGGCAGACAGACGGACGGACAACTATAACTACAACTACCAATCAACTACAACTACAACTACACTACTTCACATTACACTTCACTAGACTACACTGAACTATACCACACTACAGTACACAACCAACCTGCAGTACACAACCAACCTACAGTACACTACACCACAGTACACTACAATACAGTACATTACACTACACTACATTACAGCTACAACTACCACTACTACAACTACACTAATTACACTACACTACAACTACAACACTCTACAACTCCACCACACTACAACTACAACCACAACTACAACTGCACTACAGCACACTACATCCAGCAGTTGTGGCTGAGGTGACCACTGCAACCACTCCAACCACTCCAAAAAACACAACTCCAACCACCTTTCGGTCCATCAGTGGATTCCCTCTGCCATCCGTGATTCACAACAAGAAACCTCTCCTATAGGTTTCCTATTCTGGAAACTTCCGCCACCGCCTTGTGGGGTACTACTGGTAACTACAATCATCGAGGCTCCAATTCATGTTCAAGCAATTTCAACAAACTCAGCTTGCCTTCTTCAACATCAGTCAAGTAGAAGAAAACCGTTGCCAATCCTTGGCTTTCACAATGCCGCCCAGAAAGCGTTCACATGTAGTGCTGCGAAATTCTTGGAAAATAACATGCAGCCAGGGTGCGATTGAACAGCCCTTGCTTGGTCATGCTTTGGATTTGCTGGTCGTTTGCATACATCTCGACGTCAAAATAGTCTGTGTGACCCTTGGATTATCTGCTGAATTCTGCTCCTGTCTTGCTCGTCTCAAAATTGAAATTACAATTTTGTGCTTCCATGGGTTTAGATTCAGCTGAGCTGCTACATATTTCTCGCCTCGCCTGAAGACTCTAAAAGCGTCAAGTACGCGAGGAAGCAGCGTGTTGAATGTTTGCCCTGTCCGTGACGAATGACATGAAATTTGCCAACAACTCATGGCTCTGAGGCACTGGTAACGAAGGATCTGCGCCAGCTCTTGGTGCGACTTTCTGATTAACGTTAGCGCACTGACTCGTTCATCAATGCGTCTCAGAACATCATCCGTAGTCAGCTGAGAGCGTTCACACCGAAAGTGGTATGGTACGAGTAGGGCATGGCTCTCTAAGCGCCTTTCTTAAAGTGCAAGAAAGAATCATCGGACTGCATAAAATATGTGCTGCTTGTTCTCCAGTTCGCATCTGGCTTTCCAACATCCTTCAGATATTTGCAAACACAAGGGTGCAAACTTCACTTCATTACCATTGACTCTCATGTGAATCAAAGAAGCCAAAAAGCAAAGCAATGCAAGCTAGCTTCATGATCCATGTGTTTGACCGTTGACTTCTCGACGTGCGGGAGTGCTTTGTCAATGATATGTTGGCAATCACTCGCATCCAAAAAGGAAGAGATCTCAACCACCAAAGGCTGTAAACTTCCTCAGAACATAGGGGATTGTTTGCATATCTGCTCTGCATGATATGACATGCGTTCAGCAAATGTAACAATTGGATGGTGTCTTGCATTGGAACTTCTGATAAAGGCGCTTGATTGCATTGATTTCTAGAGTTTTCTAGATACTGTAGGAATTGGAAGCGCTGCCGAAGCGGCGGGTTTCCATTTGCAACTCGATGGGAGGGGCATTGGCAGGCCTTAGTCCAAAAAATCTGTTGCCACAGTCCTTCCCCATCTGATAGTTACATATAAGTTACTATTGATAGTTTCAAAGTGCACACTTGGATACACTTTGCGACTGAGGCGTTTTCCGAATGGTCATGTTTCTGCGGAAGCCAACCCGAACTCCTGACAGAAGAATCTTGATATATCTCGATCTGTCAGAGTCTGTATGAGTCTGGCCATGCCTGGCCAAACAAAGGCGCCACCTTCAAAGGCTAGGATCATGCCTCGCGGAGCTCACGAGCTCAACAAAAATAAGAAAAACATATCGCGGGCTGCCTGGAGTTCTCAAAGAATATCTTGTGGCACATCAAGTACAGTATATCACCAGTCTCAATTACCGTCTTATTTCTATTGCATTCTATAAAGTGCGCTAATACCTAATTCCATTAAACATGTAATATTAATTATAAATATACTAGCATAGTTTTGAATATTTATTTATCAACATAATGTAATGACAGTGTGGATCTTTCGGAAGCCCGACATCTGGAGCGACATGACCCATGCATCGTTAATGATCTAAGTCTAAGATGATCTTGCTGTCAAGACTCCCGATTGTCCAGTAAGACTTTCAAGTCTCCGGGGTGTCTGGGTGTCATCCTCAGCTGAACCATGCTGCAATCATGCTGCAATCATGCTATATTATTGTCATCAACCTGGACATGTGCAAAAGCTTCGCGCCTCAACTGCAAAGAAGGCATAGTTTAGAGGACGCTTCCCATGCTTAAGTCGTGCCTGGAAAGCGCGAACGGCACAATGATGCCAAGGCTCAATACACTTACATAAATATATAATATATATGTCATATAGTACAATACATCTGAGGCATTCCGAGGCCAGCTGAAGCGTGTTGAGGTAGCAGCATGCAACGGACTTTTGCACCTCGCTGGACATGAACTCCATGCAAGCTACCTTTCGGACGGTTGCTCTGAAGCTGGTGGCACATTTGCGGTTTTTGGTGGCGCCTGCATCTCGAGCAGCGTTTCAAAAACACACTTGGAGGTTCTCCGGTGTATAGAGAAGCCATAGGAAATTACCAGGCCATTGCTGTGGCACTGGATATCCTTGTTTTTTGCATACCTTCCTACTGAGAACCCCTAACCGTTAACCCATTGCCATTATCGAAGGGAAAACCGACTACGCAGAGCGAGATCAATGATCAGATCAAGCCAGGCATCACCTCTATAGAGAAGCACCAATTTGTCGCTGCAGGATGGTGGCAGCCAGATGCGGCCAGAACAGGAGATCTGAACGTCCATTGAATCGACAGCCACATCACTTCACCCATGAATCGAAATATTGCATCAAACATATCCAACATATTCCAAAATCACAGAAGGCAAGCACCTCATGGCAACCTATTGATTTCTGTAATCAGTCAATTCCTCCAACTTGGACTGACCTTCCTGTGGCCTCTGCTAGCCCAATCTTTTGCAGTAGGGCTTCAATTTCGTTCAGATTGTGCAGTGTCTTCAGTAGTGGCTGCACAGGGCAGGCTGGTTATTCCATTGAAGCTATGGAACAGTTGGATCTTCCAGGCGAACAACAATATCAATCATGTTCATTCAATGAATTAAAGGCAACATCACAGTCACAACATGTCGCAACTATCTCCAGAACTATCATACAAGAATCATACAAGTATAGTTTACAGGACAAATGCCATACGTGTATCACACATATCAACACATATTAATACATATAGTGTATATGTATATATATATATATACGTTATCAATATGTATCATAGAAATTCGTAGAAGACCCGCCGGAAACTTGCGAGCGTCATGATCGTCATGCGTCAGCTGGCCATCCTCAGGGCACCCATTGGAAGCGGCTTTTGCCAGGCGCATCATCCACCTTTTGCATCTGCAGCAACACTTGGCCAATGGCTGGCCGCGCTGCTGCCTCAACATCATGGCATATCATGACTCATCGGCAACCGGCTAAAGCCGAAGACACACAGAAGACACACCTTATAGTTGAGCATTCGTGAGATGTGTCAGCATGTACCAGCCAAAAACTCTGGCAAACATCAAGTAGATTTATAAGGTTATTTGGAGATCAAAGAAAACTTCTCTGGGCACACAAAAAGCCAGACAATTCAGACACATTTGTTCATACACTTGACACACAGGCACCCAGTCCACGCCTCATGTTGCAAAGCATTGGCTACAATCACTTTGACAGCAGGCTCCATGCTCTCTGGCAGTGTTGGAGGCAACTGTTGCACAAGCAGCATGTTGAGAATCTGCTGCAGGTTGCCTTAAGCTGTGCGGAATCAATTTCTAGTGCCATGCCCTCTCTAAATTGCCCTGGCCAAAAACGTCAACCAATTCCATAGTGGTACGCATCCTGGCGAGCCTCGCAGCCTTTTCCCCAAACAAATAGCTCTTCCATGATCCAAACATAGGCTTTAACATCTTAAAATACGGTTAAAACTAGGTTAAACAATGTGAAAACACAGGTTTTAACGCTTGTCCCACAGGTTGTCCATCACAGGTGACCAGGCCATGCTGCTGCACTCAAAGTACGGCTGACACGATCCGAACATCTCCAGAAGAATGCAAGCTGAGGACCTGGCGATACAGGACACAGGCCCCATAACATCCCTAGATATCCCTGGGTCCTATGCCAAGCCAATTAATGCCAGTTATGCCAAGGTAGGATCTTGTAGGGAAATGACGGGCCATGTGGGCAACATTGGGCAACTGCTTCGACTTCGACAAGTGAAAACTACACCAACATGCACCAACTATCCTTTTGGGGGGCTTTTTAGGACAGCTGCCACACACATGGCCCTGTGTGGCCAAGGTCAATTCACACAGTGCGTTCAAACTAAGTCAAATCTAAGTCCAATAAGTACAAGTATATGTGCTTGTCGCTTCTCAAGGGCATTGCTACCCACTGCGAGCTAAGCTCTCGACCAAACATCAGTTTTCCTTGGTCTACAATGAGATCAATGAGAATAAATATGAGACAAGTTTGCCCGTCAGCACGTGCAGTTGGCCTGGGGACAACACCTGTTTGATGCTGTGGGTGGGATCAATTCATCTTCGCAAGCATGTGGAATACCGCCCCCAGAAAACGGCAGTAATTTCTGTGTCACTGGAGGCTGGAGGCACGGCGGAAGTTGCAGCTAGGAGTCACAGTGAGCGCTCCGAGCGACTCGTCAAAGCATTCTGGCGCCATGTACCTATCCAGTCCCATCAAATTTATGCGAGTGCCCAGTGTATGTCTATCACCTGGTTAAATTCTTACTGCGGATCACATGCAAATACGATCAAATACGATCAAATACGTACCCCTTCCCCACTGGGAGGGAGAAAACGGATCAACGCGTTAAACGAAAGCAAACAAATGCAGCTCAAGGAATGTTCATTTACAACCTTGCCCTTTTTGCCCCCAGCGCATCGCCGGAAGGGTTTCAATAAGGGCTATGTAACAGCAAGGTCCAGGGATGCCCTGGGAAAGATCCCAATGAGCAAAGAAATTCAAAGGGGGGTGTTTTGTAACAGTAACATTTTGTAAAATACGAGTGTATACATTGTGTGCACGAGTAATATACGAGTAGGTTCTTGAAGGCCCGCCTTGGAGAGCCCCCACGTTGGAGATTCTCTCGCTGCACCCCAGTGACCACCCGCGATAAGCCAAAGTCACCTCAGGGCGAATGAGCTTGATGATACTTGATGATACTTGATGTCATCTGAAAAGGGGCTGCCGTCTTTACCATTTTCATAAACAGACGCGGGAAGAAGCGGATATGATATGAATATGATAATTGTCACGCAATATTATGCAATCAATTATGGTAGAATTATTGTGAGCGAAAGTGGCTAGAGGCTGGCAAAAGAAACGGATAGAAAAGGTATAATAAATAGAAGCAAGCAGGCCGCACAACCGCGAAGGTGCTGCAACCAAGTAGCAAATCTTTACATGTTGAAACTCTGAATCTAACACCAGGTTCATGGACTTCAAGTCCAAGTGGAGAACTGGCGGTTGCAACGAATGCAAATAGCGAACACCTTCCAGGAACTCCATGGATATCTGAAAGTGCTGTGCCCTCGTGAAGTCCACTCGTCTTACATGGAGAGCGTGATGCAAATTTCCACCAGCTGCCAACTCCGTCACCAAGGCGATAACTTGAGACTCCTCCAAGCAAGCACCAACCAAAGGGACAAGGCGTGGATGATTCAGCCGAGAGAGGATCCGGATCTCTGCCAGCAAGTCTTCCACTGCATCCTGTTGGATTTCGGGACTCATGGTGGGAAACAGTGGGGCTCACCCAAACAAAGCGGGAACAAAAAAGGTACCAAAGCCGGTACCAAAATATGAATTTTGGATGCAACATGACTCTGACAAATCCACATATCTCCAAATTGAGATGGGAAAAAAAGAAAAGAACGTGTAAGATCAAAGCGCATGGGCTCACAAAGGCTCAAATTGGAAATTTGTTTTGTCACAGGTTGGGCCTGATTGTACATGATGGCCTGATGATGCAATGCTTTCACAACGACTCCGGAACCTCTGTATCTTGCTTTCTGAACGGTGGTGTGCTCACCTCTGCTCAAGAGCTCTCCAAATTCCAAGTCATTAAAGAAAATCGTTCTCTCTGCTCCCAACATCTTGGCAACACCTTCCATCGTCAAGGCTTCTTTGAAGTCACATACTGGCAAAGCAGAATCCGAATTTTGCCTGGATGGATTATCACTGGCTGGCATTGCAGTAGATGCCGTGCCCACAAGTTTAGGCAAGGCAGAAGGGTCGCAGGGGTCGCTGGATTCCATAAGGGCACAGTCACGTAGAAGACTGGCCTCTTCCAGGTTTAGTTCAATGGCAAGGCCTCGCTTTCGTAGCAGTGCTGTAAGGCTTTCCGCGTCAGCACAGGCCACAATGGAGTTCCTCAGCTCAAAGAATGTGGCATCTGGCCATGGCCCCTGATGGCCCAGCAATAGTAATTATTCCACCATATTCCACCATCAGCATCCATCAGCTAAGAGTCTGAGTTTGCGGCTCGAGCTCCAAGGCGCAGCGGAAATGTTCCAAAGCGCTTTGGCTTCGGGTGGGGCGCGACAACTCCGCCTCCGCATCTGTTTCTCCCGATCTTCCACCGGTCAACAGACCGAAAAGTGTTGGCCATCGCCGGCCTTTTCGCTGTGCAGGCAGAGACGTGTTTCGGATATTTCCGGATTTTTTTTTTTTGTGTGTGTGATTTTGTATGATATACACACAGCGTGCATTAATGTGAGATACAGTATTACTTATTGTGAGCGTAAGGCAAACTTTATGGCAACTGCCTACCTGGCCTACCTCTTACAGCATTATGCATTGAATGGCTTGCCCGGGCAGTCTGACCTGTGGGAGAACTTTCAGAATCTCCTTGTCTTCCACTGGCAGCTGAATCTCCTCCACGCCGCGGTGTCAGTGTGAGATCACTATCTTGTACTATACAATATTATCAATATTAATCATAATATCATATAGTTGATTGCATTTGCAATCGTTTGCATATAAGATCATAATATATCGTAAGCTCACACTTCTTGACTATTCTTGATAAATGCAGCCATCTAGCTGATTTGTTGACATCTTTTCGGCTTGAAGCGGGTTCCTCGATCTCTTCGTGACGCAAGATGATGGTAGCAAAGGCATGAGGCCAAATGCGCAAGGCTTTGCTCCATCCTGCTGAATGGCGAAGTTTGATGAAATGTGACCACACAGGAACCAATCGTTCAGCAAGTTTAAGACGGTCACATCAAAACGTGTCAATTCTGTCTTTGGTTTATGTTTCTAACTTGCCTTTCAGAATCATAAAGCACCTTTTACTTTTTCACATGCTTGTGGCATGCTGTTTTTACAAATGCAAATGACTGTAGGATGGTCTCTGCCCAAAGTCAAGCAAACTCACAGGCTGCAACGAAAGGCTGACCTTCCAAAGAACAAAGTAAAGGGTTGACGCAAGCACTTTTGCAAGTACTCCAGCGCCAGGTCATGTTGCATTTGTCCTTGGGATGAGAGGCACTGCATCCACTTTCCCACGAAGGTTATGTGCGGATCTGCGGATGTGTCAAAGCATCTGCCCAAGAAAAGTATTCCTAGGACGGATCTGGAATCACAATTTCTAGCTCTGGATAAGAATCTTAGCAGGAGCTGTGCGTGCAAAAGCAATGCCTCAGGGCAATTGCTATCACAGCCATCCTCTCCCGGGGGATTGTTGAGCACCTCCTGCAATATCTCTTCTGCATCATCCCACTGCATCTGCACCATCCTCAAGACAGCCTGCATCCATCAAGCACGTGCCCATGAGTCAGTCAGAACAGGATAGAGAAGGTGATGAGTCAGTGAGAAGGATGGAAAAGGGGCAAAAATGATAGAGCCACTGAAGAAATGAAGGGGCGAAAACAAAATCCTTTCACAACATGCTCCAACATGGGAGAAAATCAGTGGGTACAATATGTATATATATATATATGTATATAGCTCTCTCAAAACCGTTGCACTTTGGCGTACGGTTGGCAGCCTATCCCATTTGATCACCTTCCTCGACACCAAATGCACAGCGGCGACTCCATCGTGATCACGATCACCAGGATCGCTACAGATGATCGAGCAAGACGGCTCACGTCACCGCTGCAGGAAGACCAGATCATTGGAGAAACCCAAGCTGACCGTGATTTTGATTATGAGGATGCAGGCCATTTTGACTCCAGACCTCCATCACCTCATTCTCAAGAAGCATCATCCACTTCTGATCAACCAGAAGAAGAAGTTGGAGTACATGTATACAGCCTTGAAAAGCAGGACGTACACTGTTACATCCAATGGGACACCTACAGGAGGATTTTATTTGACATTGTACGTTGCCTGCGACTGCCTCGACATGACATTATCGGCATGCACTTTGTTCATGCTCTTCCTATTGGCGTTCATCCGGTCGTTGGACGAGCAGTCATCCTTCAAGCTGTTGGTGACATTCCTGCCGGATCGGGAGAGCAGCTTATCCTTTTGGATCAGGAAATTCACTTTCATGCGCTTTCCTCGGGATTGCTCGTGCCACCGGCTTTCAGCAGGAAAGTAATACGAGTGTTTCCTCCTCTACATCGATCTCAAATTCTCCGCCTTGCAGGACTCCATGACTACTGTGAGCTCCATGGAGATAAATGCACCGTCTATGAGAACAATGTCATTTGGCCTGCACAAGATCGCACAGTACACCCTTTGACACATGGTGCTTATCTGCGGATCATTGTGCCACCACCAGATGACCCTGCACTGGACACAGAACTTGCCATCACGATCTCAAGAGAGTTCGCAATTGAGGAACCTGCAACCTCTCCAGCAACTTTGACGGCAGCATGTTCTGAGGAGGGCCCAAGACCAAGTGGAGAAGGTGACAGCAGTGCTCTCTTTCAAAATGCACTTCGCTGCTTCCAGAAGACATGTACCTCCACTCTCCAAGGGCTCACTCCTCTTCAGGCCAAAATTGCACCAGAACATGTAAGGGGATCACACTTGGCAGCTTCATCCAGTGGTACAAACCAACAGCCTCTACAACAACGACCACTCAGCAGATTCTTTGGAAGAGACTTTGACACACTCCAAAATTTCTTCAGGTCTCAAGCGTTGCTTGAATGTGAAGAGGAAGGACGCATCGCCTACGTCGATACGTGGTATATTCACCATGATCGAAGGCCTCGATGTGAAGCTCCAAGAGCAGTGAAGCTGTTCCAAGATCCTGCTGAATGGCTCACTGATATTCTTCATCCTTGGGATGATGAAATTGACCCAACACAGGACATCATGATTTACCTGGTACGACCTACACCGCCCTGCACACCGTTTGAGTGCATTTTGGCGCATCTGATCATTGAACAAGTTCCACGTCCTGACCACGCTGTGGCACTTATCTCGATTCAAGATTCGAGATTTAGGGGACCAACCATCAACCACAAAGCTGTCTCGCTGCACTCCATCATGAATGCTCCAGCGATCATTAGAGTTGCGGACATGGAAGCTTTGTGCCAGCCTCGAGCCTGCAGTGTTCGTCGGGGGCAAATTCCATACGACTTCATTGACTTGAACGTGGTCGAGCCAGGTTGCAATATTGTCATTTCTCTGAGAGCTCCTGGACTGTTTGGCCCTTTTGAACTGGAGGAAGAAGATGCAAGCAATTTGATGCAACAGCCAGGGACACAGCCACAAGCCCCATCGGCCCAAACAGCCTTCAGCTTCAATCCCGATGCGCCTCAGTTTTGCCCCGGGCAGCCCTTCCTTCACTGGGTGGCAGCAGAACCCCTTGGAGGGCTCGTTTTGGGCCAAGAGGTGTCGCTGAATGAGGAGACCGACGTCCAATGTGGGGATAGATGCGCCCTTGCCTACCGCCAGGGTGAGTATGTCAAGGCTGAGATGGTTAGACTCAGCGAGGTAGTTGACTATGCAGCTCGGCGACGTGCTCTTTTCACTGGCCCTGCTGGGCGAGATTTGCCTTCAGTTGGGAGGGTGAAGAAGCTTCAGCGCCAGTGACTACATGGTTCATCGATCAACTTCACCAGAACCTTCACAATTGCTGGGTTTCCCGTCGAATTCATCTTTCAGGTAACTACAATGCTTGGGAAGACACCCTTCTCAGAGTTTGGCAAGACCTTCGACAGCCGGATGCTCCAATTCAGATCCATGTGGTGCAACCTACACCGATCAACATTGGACCAGAATCGGCTGCACATGTCCTCTTGATACAGAACCCTCAAGATGCATTGTCATCCAGTGTTGTGACCTTCTTTAACATGGAAAGGCACACAGATGGTCCAACCCGTCAATTTGCTATAACGACCGAGGAAGGCATCCTGCTCGAACATCTCATTTATGGACTTGGCCTCGAAAGCAGATGCCTCCTCCAAGGTGCCACCTCCATCTGCACGGCGACTAGCGGCTCACAACAGCTTCAGCTTGGACGCCCATACTTGGGAGGGGATGGCACGAGCATCACCCTATGGATGAATCGCCGGTCCACCAACCCGGAACCGCAGGTCCCATCACAGGCCACACACCTTTTGCAGATCAGGGCTCGGGTTCAAAGAAGGGAAGAGGGGCGCCTAACACATGGGCTGGTGGCTCACACCCATGGGCCTCTCCTTCCCTCCGTTCCTACCACCACGACGGCTCTCAGACTCATCGATGGAGGCGGCGGGACAACCCCTGTGCCATCTTTTATAGAGGTACTATACCCACCGACAGAAGCAAAGGTGAAGGATGCGCTCTGGGAATTTGGTATCTCCGGCATCTCCACTATCCTTTCTGATGGACACACGGTCCTTTTTTGGCCGCATGACTTTGACAGCGACGACATCTCCAAACATTGTGTCCTTGTGTCCCGCAATCTGCCATATGAATGCATTTTACACACACTGCCTCAGCCAGACCAGGAGGATGAGTTGGCTATCATGAGACTGCTCTACCAATTTGGCTATGAAAAGGCGGTCATCCTGGAACAAATCAGACACCCCTCTGGTATCCTCGAGATCCCTTTTAAGGAGGCACTGGGTGACATGCAAATCAAGGAGGGTAAGCAGAAAACCCTCCCACCGTGGCCAGCACCACAGAAGAGAACGCCACGAATGCCCATGTACCAAGAGACGCCGCACCAATTGCCATCTACATGCAGCCTCCATTGTGGGGTAACTTCAGCGGACCTTCTGCAGTTCTTTGAGTCATCAAGAAATACATTGTGCACCTCATTTGAAGGAATCGAGCTTCCTGATTTCTGTCGTGAACGACTGCGCGGACTGGCAGCTCACACTCACTTCGACAGGTTGATCATCTACATGGACGGCTCATCTCAGTCCCGCTCCAAGCACATTTCCCCTTTGCTGAACGAGGAGATCGGGATTCCTGATTCATGGAGCTTCCTCGTGCTGGGCGAGACATATCTTCCTGATTCCACTCCAGACCTCACTCTCATCGGGTGGTCTGCACATCAGGTGCGAACTGATCCCCACAATGACTGGTACATAGGTGCAGACAGAATAGGATCAGCCATTGCTGAGCGCGAAGCTCTCTGTTGGTCACTCCTCTGGAGAATTGGCCAAAACTCCAACATCCCTACCATATTCAGGAGTGATTCCATGCTTGCACTGCAACAAGCTCAGGGAGCCATTGTCACAAACTTCGGAATGGCGGCCAGCTTGTGGGGAGATTAATTTGTAGGGATTTTTGGGCATCTCAAAAAGTACTTTTTGAGCTATTTTGAGCCAAAAGTGACTCGTGCTAGCATCGTGATAACATCAACGTGTTTCACAGGTTTGAAAACGTGACATTGAACAACTTTGAACCCAAAAACCAAAAAATGAACCTTTGAAATGAAATTTGGTATTGCGTTTGTGTGTTTTCATTGGTTTTTGTTCAAAGCTTGAACTGACATGAAATATGGTGTTGTCATTGTTGCCGTTGTGAATAGCCTTTGTCACTTGGGTCAATTGTCATGAGGCTGCCACCTAACATGACATGTGAACACGAACAAGTCAGCAACTTCAAAAGTAGAAAAATGAATATTTTCAAGGGAATAACATTTTTCATTCGTTGGGTAATGTATAAAGTTTGATGTTTGATCGCTGCGCCAGCATAGAGTCACATTGCCAACACTGGCCAGCACCAAAAAATATTTACACATATGTCTTATGTACGCAAGCAGAAATACATGTGTAAACAAAAACGCTTTTTTAACGCTACCATGTGTACGCAGGAAATGAAATATACAAGCAGAACATAGATATGAAACGTTTTTTATATAATAAAAGCGTGCTTTTACAACAGTATCTAACCGTGAACATGGTTGAATATCTACTGGCATACCTGTTTACACTTGAGTGTATACATGCATACGGTTGTGGACCTGGAAATTGAAAAGTCAATATGTGTGGACGTGCACACATACCTATCCTTTGAAAAGGCACTAACTAATTAGCATTTATGTTTACAAACCTTAATTACGATGTGTTTCCTTAATTGAGGTTTGTTCTTCAGTAATTGAGGTTTGTTTGCGCAAGAAACAAACTTTAGTTAAGGGAACAAAGTTTCAGTGGAGACTGTGGTTTTGTAAGGTTTGTTTTGAAGGCTCGTTTTTTGACACATGTTGGCACACATGTGTGATTCTGCGTAGGCATGCAATGGGCAAAAGGAACATATATACACAAATGTATATATATATATATTTGAGAGAGAGATATATATATGTAGATGTATTTTTACAATAATACACGCATGTTCAATAATCAACGTCGCACTTTATTTTATTTGTGGAGGATTTTGCGCATAGTCTTGTTGCATTTGTTGTTTTCCATGCCGTACGTCGTTTCCGATGCTGTATGGATAATAAACGGATAAGTTGTAAAAAATACGTTGATAACACATGGAAAATGAGTGGATGATAAATGGATAATATAAAGAAAATACGTGGACACTAAATTGATAATATCTACATATTTGATTTAATTTGGAAAATATTTGGCGAGTAAACTGGAAATAAATGGAAACTCAGGAAATGAACGGATTATAAATGGATACTCAATTTATAAAAAATTAAATGGATTTCGTATTGCCTGTTTCTACTTCAAACAGATTGGACAAGGAATTTTGTATGGCCTATCTTTCTACTTTGCTTTTGGTCCTAGATACTGGCCTTATGTTGAGTCTATACTGAAAAATGCTGCCCTTGCTTTTGGTCCCAGACGCTGGCCTTTTGTTGGAGGAGGGATTTCGCATTGCCTTTTTTCAACTTTAAACATCTTGGAGGAGGGATTTCCGATGGATAGCACATGGATGAACAATTGGTAAAAAAGGGATAGTATTCTTATATGGATAAAGCATGGATGGTACATGGATAATGCATAAAGCCAAATGGATAATAGCTGGATATAATGGCTGAACAATGGATAATATTTGGACATTTGGACGGAAATGTGAAACTTTATGGAAGGAAACTGATAATATATGGAAGCAAAAAAAATATTGGACGATATATGTATGGCATATGGATGAAACAATGATGACAGAATGGAAAATACATGGAAAATAAATTGCTAGTACATCGATAACAAACGGACGAGCACAAGACAATATGTGGTGATATATGGGTAGTAAATGGATAATTAATGGATGATAGATTGATAATAGCTAAATCCAATGCATGATTAATGCCAAATACATGAATAAACAATTGACAACAAATGGATAAACAATGATTAAACGGATAATAAATGGACAATGAATGGATACTATACATGGATAAAACATGGATAACTTATGGATAACACGTTGATCGCAAATCGATATTGAATGTGTTATATGGACGCTAAATTAAGAATAATAGATGGATAAAATATGGATGGTATGTGGGTAGAATTGCTCAAAATCTTTTCAATTGCTCGAAAATGGCTTGCTATAGACCAAAACAAGTATTCAAACGCAATGGGCCTGGCCAGAAAAGTTTGCTCAAAATTGGCCTAAGGATTGCGTCTAGACTAAAACAAATATTAAAATAAAATGGGCAAAAACGTTACGACCTAGCTTCAATCTCCATAATTTGTGAATTCCAATTGTGCAGGAATGACATGTAGATTGAAAGGACTATTCGAATATACAAATTGCTGGCCGAACAAATTCCGCTCAAAATCGCTCAAAATTGCTCAAAATCAACTCAAAATGTCTCATACCTGCCCCAAAAATCCGCTCAAAATTGCTCAAAATTGCTCAAAATTTCTCAAAATTGCTCAAAATCAACTCAAAATGTCTCAAAATGTCTCATACCTGCCCCAAAAATCCGCTCAAAATTGCTCAAAATTGCTCAAAATGTCTCAAAATGTCTCAAAATGTCTCAAAATGAGTTTTGAGAAAAATTGAGTTGATTTTGAGACATTTTGAGACATTTTGAGACATTTTGAGACATATTGGGACAGATTGAGACATTTTGAAGCAAACTGGTAGTTGCTGACAGTGCCAAAGGCATGAAAAAATGTAACGCTGTTGCAAACTTTTTGAAACCGAAAGCAAACAGATGTGAATATTTACAAAAAAAATGATGAAATGGTGCTTTTGCTTATAGTACCGCAGCATGAATGCTTACAGAAAAGTTTCATGAAACACTGTTTTTGCTTATAGTACCGTAGCGTGAATACTTACAGAAAAAAAAACCTTAAGCTTGAAGGTTGCAACATGGAAAACATTTGGAAAAAGAGTTTATACAAGAGTGCCGTGGCAAGAGTGCCTGCCTGCATGTCAGGTATGCTCAATTTAGGGCTCATCTCCAGTAGTAGTGTCTTGTAAGAGTGTCCCAAAACTGTGTCATAGCATCATGGCAGAAGTGTTGCTATTTAATGGACATAATCTGCCCTAAATTTATGGACACAACCTGCCACTAATTTATGCACATAGCCTGCCACGAATATGGACATTACCTGCCAGTAATTTACCGACGTAGCCTGCCAATTTATGAACATAACCTGCAACCAATCTATGGGCATCACGCCGAACCCGGGTGGATCTGTCAAGCGGGGCAGCCGTGTCTTGCAAGAGTGTCCACAAGAGTGTCGTGGCAAGAGTTTCTTGCTGTCCTGCCACTAATTTATGGACATAACCTGCCACTATTCTATGGAAATTACCTGCCAATAGTTTATGGACGCGACCTGCCATTAATTTATGGACATAACCGGCCAAGAATTTATGGACGTAACCTGCCACTAATTTATGGGCATAACCTACCACTAATTTGTGGCCTTAACGCCGACCACGGATGTATCAGTCAACTGGAGCAGCAGTGTCTCGCGAGAGTGTCCACAAGAGTATCGTGGCAAGAGTGCCTGCCTAAAAGTGAGGTATGCTAAATTTAGTGTCCCTAAATGGAATTAATGGAGTTTAGGTATGCATGTTTAGGCTTGCCTAGAAGTGAGGTATGCTAAATTTAGTGTCCCTAAGTGCCATTTATAGAGTTTAGGGATGAAAAAATGGCGTCGCCTAAGATTTGCCACTCTTTGCACTCCAAGTGCTGTTCCTTCCACTGTCGCCGTCGTCGCTTGAGCCATAAAACGAAAACAGTTTTTTCAACCTTTTCGTAAAGGATGTTTCTAGGGTGTGAGGGTCTGCTTTGGTAATTTTCCCGTTGGTTTGGTACTGCTTTGGGGATTAAAAAGGGGCGACTTTTTAGCCCCAAAAAGGGGCTCCAAAAATAGGTCAAAAAGGCGCCCCCCAAAGTCCCAAACCAAACAGAAAATTACTAGTCTGCTTATTGGTTCTTTCGCTCCCCTCATCATCCTAGCTCCCCCTTCTGTCGCTACACGCATTACAGTGGCAACGGCCAGATGAAGTGAGGATGCAGACAACCGTATTAGCTAACCAAGTGAAGCCACGAACCTGGATGCCAAGAACAAAAATCCTACCCTGCAGAAAAAGGATCCTAAATAAAAAATATATAAAAACAAATCTTGTAACCCTCCTAAAGGCTCCCGGCGGAGTGGATGAAGACGTCCCTTCTGACAGACAAGGGGGTGACACAATGGGGTAAGGGAAGCTATTAATAAATTAGTGGCAAGTTATGCCCATAAATTAGTGGCAGGTTATGCCCACAAATTAGTGGCAAGTTACGTCCATAAATTAATGGCAGGTCATGTCCGTACAATTAGTGGCAGGGTATGTCCAGAAATTAGTGGCAGCCTGTGGGACAACCTTGTGGTGTGGACACTCTCGCAAGACACTGCTGCCCGAGTTGACTGATCCATCCGGGGTCGGCGTTATGTCTGTAGATTAGTGGTAGGTTATGCCCATAGATTAGTTGCTATGCCAATCAATTAGTGGCAGGTTATGTCGATAAAATCTTGGCAGGTTGTGTCCATAAAGTAGTGGCAGGTTATGTCCAAAAATTACTGGAAGGTAATGTCCATAGACTAGTGGCAGGCTATGTCCGTAAATTAGTGGCAGGCTGTGTCCATAAATGAGCGGCGCTCCCGCTATGATTTTGTGACACTCTTCTGGGACACTTTTACACGACACTCGTACTGGAAATAACCGCTACATTTTGCATACCTGACTTTTAGGCAAGCTTGAAAATGCAAACCTAATTTTTTTCTCCAACAACGCAGCCACCTCCAAGCTAAGAAACTGGGCGAAGACGGCGTAGGCGAATGCCATTTAATTTGAATGCAAGCATCACTCAATCAAAAGAACTCATGTAAAGGTGGCACAAAATTGAGCGGATTATTTTTTGCAGCAAATCTGGAGGCACACCCCATCAAGAAAGCGAAGATATGGTCCGGAAAATGGAATGAACGAGAAATGTGCAGGGAAGCTACGTGGCAAAATCCAAAACTCAACAAATGTGTAGATCTCAGGGCATTAATGGACAGCTGGTGGGATTGGAACAGTCGCATGGCAGCTCGCTTGAACCTTTGGACAAGCACTTTCAAAGTCATGGATTGATTTATGAAACCCGGAAAGTATCCAAACTGGAAAACAAAATCTGCCATGATTTCAACCCACGACGTTCTATGGATGGATCTATGCGATCCAACGACCCATGCCGATTGGGAGAAAAATTCACAAATAGCGCCAGCTGCGCTGGGGCTAAGCCGCATGGGTCCGGCAGCCAAAAATGCAGGATCTGGACTTGTGACTAATGGCTGCCACATTTCTTGGGGATAAGCGATGGCGATATACCTGTTAAGGTGAGAAGATACTCTAGTTCTGATAAAAGGACTAATTGGTTCGCCTCGTTTAACACAAGAGATGAACATGTTTTCGGCATCACCGGCACGGATTACCAGTGGGCGACACGTCCCAGAACAAACAGAGCCCTTAGAAAAAATCCGAGTTTTGGGGGCGCAGGAGCATACAAATGATGAAGTCAACACCTTGTAATGGGGAAAAAAATCTTGCCCCGCTGGTATCTCCGCTGGTAACATTTTGAAGAGCGAACTACGTGTGGCCAATGTATGGACCAAATGGGCCTGCAATGACATGGCCAATGCAAGTTCTTCGCAGGCCGTTTGTTGGCGGGCTTCGAGGAAAGCCCAGGCAGTATCTTTTGCTAACTTGTCAGCACAAGAATTACCTTCGGTGAGAAAAGGATCTTGACAAAGGTCGTGTTTACCACAGTGGGCTTTTACTTTATACATCGCGAAAGGCTGGCTTCGCTTGTTGGCCACAAAATTGAACAAAACCCACAGATCCCGATTGTCAAGATTGGGGATACATTTATTTGAGAAGCCACAGCGTCGTAAGAAATTGACAATGTTGACCACATTTGCACAATCGGAATAAATTGTGATATTTCCGGCGCAGTGCCACAAAGCTGCGATGACTGCAAATATCTCAGCCCGTTGGCTTGTTTGATCAAGGCCTGGTAGGAGATAAGCTTTTGAGCATCCACACTTCGAAACAACGGCTGCTGCAGCAGATCTCATAGGTGCCCAAGAGTGATGAAAACAAGAGCCATCAACAAAAATTGGACTTTCAGGCTCAAAAGCTTGAAAATCCTCCATGGGAAGAACGGGCCTAGAGACAACTTCCTGCCGCCACTGGGTGATTAGTTCACCTTCTGGGAAAATGCCTGTACACCACGTTGTGTCATGGAAGAAACTTGAAGGTCGATTCCTTTCGCAGAGACCACACGATTTGAATAAATGAAGGTGGTCTTCTCTTTGGTCGCATCCTTCACACTTATCATCCGTAGTAATCCCTGCGGCTTTGCATCGTGCTCTAGTAAGAACACTGCCAGTCCTCAGGGCCCGCAGTAGGGACTTCGTGTAGGCATGATTCTTTGGCAAGAATTGAATTGCATCCTGCGCAAGTTGTCTGTCAGAAAGAGACGCCAAAGAAGCGTCTTCGAGAATGCGTGTTTTGGCTATATCGATGTGGAGATCAAGTTCGCCTTGCCAGTCGTGCCTAGCTGGGACACGGGCCAACAACATTACACGAACTGATCTTGCAAGTTCCTCGTGAAAATTCTTTTTTGATCCGTAGAGTAAATCAATCGGGGTGTCACCTGGCCGGGAAAACGTCATGCTTTCGTCTTCACGGAACGACCACTTGAGCCGGCTGAAGACGACAGCCAGAACATTGGCCGCTCCATTGGAATTTGCTGAGCAAGTCTGACGTTTCTCTTTGGCGCTGCTCACGAGCCGAGCAGCAGCTGCGGGATCCTTAAAGGCCAGGTCCCTTAGTCTAGATAAAATTCGTTTGAAAGCGGCAGCTTCAGGATCAACAAAAGGGTCATGACCAGTGGCCAAAATAAGATAAGGGGACCTATTGGTTTTTAAGCCTTTTGACAACGCCTTAACCACTGCCTTTCTCAATTTGTCAAGCTTCGTATTGTTTGGTAATTGACATTCAACACCGTGCAACCACTTAGAATGGGCAACAGAATGGATGAACCCCGTCATGTCATGTTCATTACATGGTAAACAAGACAGTTTCTTCAGGGAACGAAAAGCTGATTCTACCCGAGAATTTTGGAATGCTGCGGATTTTAATCGGTCAACACGGTGGGTAAACCCAAGTGATTTCGCAACTGTCTTCCTTGATACTTTGACCCGGACACGCCGCAAGAATTCTTCTGCTTTCTTTGTTTTTCTGGCTAGCAAGAATGTTTTATCGAAGTTTACTTTTTGTCCTACTGCGGTGTCATAAGCAACAAGTTCATTGAATGCCTTTTCAAGATCGGAGGAAAACAAACCCTTAGCCCAAATTTTCACATCATCAATAAAGCATGCTGATGAAACTTTGGGGTACAATCGCTGAAGATGCGCTGAAAGGATTGCATACATTGAATTGACCATAATGATGCTCATAGAACAGCCTTGCACAGCAGCATTTGTTCCCATTACTTTTCTACCATAGGCATTCCCAAGTTTGAAGATTTTTACCTGGTGGTGATAAAATGCGAGGGTGGCCCGAAAGATTTGGTCAGGGATACCCAGAGAAGAGGCCAAACCCATGGCTAATTCTGGTAAAATAAGGTCAAAGCATTTGGTTCGATCAATAAAGACTGCAATGGGGTCATCCCGGAAATTATTTTCGTGGAAGTCCAATGATAATGATAATTCAGATTCGAAGGCCTGCCTATTCGGAATTCCTCCTAATAAGTTGTTGGGGAAAACTTGTGCCATCCATGGGGCAAGTTGTCGGAACCTCAACGAACTCCAAATTCCATAAGTGGCAGAAGATACCCCGATTGCTCGCACATTTTGGGGGGAGGAAATGGGTGCTCCTTTGGAAATAGCGGTGACAGCAACCATCCTTAAAACCTTAGGCCAAACTCCATAGGCTTCAGCAAGTCGCATGACAAAAGTAAACCCAACCCAACCACATGGGGGTAATGCCTGGAGTTCCTTAGTTTTCCACCCATCGAATCCGCCGGCCTTACATTCACTTTTTCTCTGAAACAGCTTAAAAACATCATGATGATCAATATCTGGGATATTTGCAGGGTGATGAAGTTGATCAATGGCACCAGAATATGTGCGTAAAGCACTATTCAACATATTCTGGGGATCGACCCCCGCGTGTTCGTTGTATATATCTTCCATGTGGTCGCTAAGCATATCCAGCATTTCATTTGGGGAAGCCGTGAGTTCGTTATCCTCTTTCAAAAAACACTTTGGGGGGCCAGCATGCTTCCCTTTAAGCCATGAGAAGACGAATTTCTTGTCAGTCTGGCTGGATATCTGGATTTTCTTTTTCCATTGTTTCACGGCGAAAATTCGCCGTTTTTCCTCTTCATGAGCCTGGGTTTCTTGAATCTTATTTCTGGCTTCGGAAGCGACATGCGGAAAATCATGAACTGGAAAACAACGAAAATGGAAGTCGGGGCAAAACTTGTTGAACCAACATTGTACTTTCTTTTCCAAATTGGTTATTTCCAGAATCTTTGGTTGGGATAGTGGAACGCCCCTTGAACCATTGCTACTGTGGCAACTGTAAATACTTCCGGACATGATGGATTCAATCTCTGTAATTCTGGCTAGTGTCTTGGTAAGCCATGTTGTGGGATTTTTTGAAACTGAGGAAAACAGTTTGAATTTGGGAATGGTGCCCCTGGTGTGTCTAGTTTTCGTAGAAGCAAGGGAATCCAACATATCAGACGCAATTTGACAAGCAACCGACCATACCTGCTCAGCATCACCAGTTGAAGATGCTTGGATTAATTCGGGAACATACTTATCTAAAATTGGACGACATGAAGCCTCCCTGATGTCCCATTCGGAGTCATTTCTTGGTTTGGGGGGCAATTCCCATTGATCATGGGGGGTAACTACGTAATAAGGTTCATGTATCACTTCCGGCCGGATCGTCAGAAACACAGGGCGGTGTCCTTTGAAGGGGGACCCCTTAATAACCACACAATCACCCACCATGCTCATGGCCGAATAATTGCAAAGGAAATGGTCAATGCGTGTTTGTCCTGGTTTGACACCAAAATCTTTCCATCCCAAAGTTGAAAACGTAGCTTCGCATTCCGATGACTTTGTGGAACTTACAAGGGCATATGCATCAAACCATAAATTGGTCAACATTCCGTGGATAATCGCCCGGTTCTCTTCGGGGAGTTCTTGGAAATCCCCCGCCCAAAAAACAGGGTGCGGTTCCAAAGTTGACAGAAAGGAAAGGATCCCCTCAGCAACCCTCTCCCTTTCTTCTTTGTTTTGGCGGCCAGTAGGAAGGTAAGAATTGACTATGTAGATGCCTGAAGAGCATCTCTGGTTTGCCCCAGTGGTTGCGCAATTAACCCATAAAATGGTCGTTGATGCAGACACGTGGGACCACGGTTCTGGAATGTCAATTTTTTGACATTGGATATCGGACTTGATCAAAAAAGCTGTCCCACCATGCGTCTGACGGAAGCCATTCTTTTTGCCTATTGTAGGCTTGATTTCTGGCTGATGTCCAAAAACAATGTGCCATCCGTGTCGTGACAAATGCCCTGAAATGAAATCAGATTTGTCAGGGGGGATTCGGGTTTCCTGTAAAGCAACAACATGAACAGGTGACGGACAGAAATCAGAGATCCCGACGACAAAGGAAAGATTCTTAACTATAGAAGTGATGTTGAGAGACACAAGACCAAGAGGACCCTCTCCAGGATACCCAAGGCAAGGATAGAAAAGTAGAGACAAAGAGAACTGCACTCCAAGGGCCCAAACATGAAAGCAGGAGTGGAACACTTCATCAATTGAGTGATGCAAAACTTTCGAATTAGGTTCATGCACGAGCCTGCCTGGTCCAGGGCTCGAATAATTCAACTGTCCTGACTGCAAATTTCCATAGCGCAAACTAAAATGTATGCTTGGACTGCTTGGACTCACTATGGTCGCGCAGAAAGCCACTACCCGTAGGCCACGGCAAATGGAAGCTCTGCCACGGTACATGCGAAGGTTAAGAGGATTTCTAGTTGTTTTGCCATGAGTGCGAAGAACTTTTGAAAGTTTGCAAGGCAGAAGGTGAACCAACCAAGACAATGAAATGCAAACCACTGGAGAAAAAGCCAAACAAAGCTTTACCATGGCCATCACTAGCTCCATTAATTGGAGTGGATCTACGACTTCGCAACCACCCGCCAGCACTTCAACAATTTTTTTGCCAAAAGAAGGCAACCACAAAAAGGAGAAATGAACAAGGCATATCCTCATGCTTATGAGCCGGCAAGTGCTTCCACATCCCACTGACATCAGCTGCCCTTGCCGGTCAGCTTCTGTACTTTAGGGGGCGGAGATGGGATCGCAGGAGAGCTACTCTCATTCTTCAACTCCATGATGGCGTTCATGAGCTGGCTAAATCCTCGATCTTGGCTCTTCGCAATGTCATCCAACCGGGCAGATGTGTTCTTCTGCTCTGTCTTAACTGTCTCCAACTCATTGGTGACACGCGCTAGCTGCTGCTCAAGGCTATCAACTCGGCTGGAAATGTTCGCCGCGATCGGTGTCATCAAGCTTCCTTGTACTGGTTGCGACTTGCTTGGCTGGAAGGATCTGGGCACAGCTGGAAAAGCTGGGCTAGCTGAGGAGGATCCTTGAGAACTCTGTGGCGTAGAGGCCTGCGCTGTGGAAGTACTTTGGGAAATTGCACGGGGCCTTCTCACTGCCTCATCGATGTGCAGCGTAGCCACTGATGTCAAGATCCTCGGTGAGGGCGGCGCCGAGTCAGAGGCAACGAAGGCCACAGCCAAGTCTGACATGTGCAAGACTCGCTGCACAATGACATTCCACTTGGCTTGGCGAAGGGCTTCGTGGACTTGGTCGATGTGGATTCCGGCTGGGAAACCTTGAGCTCGGAAATGTAACTTGCACTGCATGTGGATATTCTGCTCATTGAAGCGTGTGTCTCCAGGCATCCAGAATCTTCTTGCCTTGGCCAGGTGTTGTGGATGAACCCGTGCATACACTGAATGTTGGGAAGCAAAGACACCGAGGAAGCCTTCCAACTTGCCCTGAGAGGCCTGCTCAAAGACATCTTTAATCTTCAGGTCAGGCGCGGGAAGGCGGAGAATCTCTATTCCATCTTCTGCTGGGTCATAGGCAGTGCGCGCCGGACGAAATTGCACCGATGATCTACCAGACAATCGGTACAAATCATCCCGCGACTCTTCAGGAACTTGCAACTTCTTGGCCACATAGCCTGGTTTTTCCATGGTTTTGTGGAGCACCACCTGCTGGTCCTTTTCTAGTGACTTAATCACTTCCATCACATATGTATCAATGGCATGGCTGGATCCATAAGCGCGCCAGTCCTGTTCAGTGGCATCTGTTTGCCGGATTTCGCAAAACATAGTCATCTTTGGGTTTTGGTCGATCTGGATTTCCTGGTCACCCTCAGCTTTCTCAACGAAAAGGGAGGAATCAGAAGCCATATTGACGAGCGTACATGTCCTTGACTCATCTGATGTTTGCAACGGATCTCGAACTGAGATAATGCACTCCACAATTCTTCCAGGCTCAAACGCCAGGGCTTGGACTTTCTTCCTAGCATATCCCTTCACAATCAAGACAAGGGCTCCGTGACTTCGCAGGGAGGCCAGTTCTTTGACTGTGGCGATGTTGGCAAAGGAGAAGCCTTCGGAGTTCTGATGGAGACGATCGCAGGAAATCACTTCAAGATGGGAGCAAGGCTCACCACTTGCCATCTGAAATTCATCCAGCACAGCCAGTGACAAACCCGAGCGACCATTACGAGTTTCCCATGGGCTTCGATTGGAAGTTTGTCTCATCCCCCGAATGTTGGGGTGAAGTTGAAAGAATTGACGGCTTTGCAAACCAAAGAAATAAAGGGTAGTATGGGTGGATACCCCATGACAAAAAGACACTAAAATAAGCCACATAAGCCATGGTAGATGTTTGCTACAAACCACCCTTTGCATGTCCGCTCCGCCCCGTGAAGGCCTCTACCTAGGTGACCCTGAGGCCACGCCCCGGCCCCTTGCAGCCGGAACAGCTGAAAATGCAAACCTAATAAGTAATATTATATTAAATTAAACAAGATCTATGTGTTTTGACAAGGGACATTTATGTTCTGGGAGCAACATCGATACTCATTGTTTTAAGACAACAAAAGATCACAAAAATGACAACAATGACAGCACATGACAAACAAATAACAAACAAGGACAAAATTGACAACCCTGAGGCTCGAAGTTAAGGCCTCGAAGTTAAGGTGTGATTCCATTTTGGTGATAAAAATGGAAAATGGATGGACCATACGTGGTTCATGCAATCATAATTTCCATGCTAAACAGGTCAAATCCATGCCCAGTTTCTCTCATCACTTCATACAATTGACACAAATGACTCAGCTGCACACTGAGCTGGCCAACGTAATCACAACGTGTTAGCATCGTGAGCAGGTAAACGTTCAATCAACGTTTTACCATATTTTAGATTTTATCTTTTTGAACATATTTTGTCTTTTTTTTATATTTTGTAAAAAAAATATGAAACCACATTTGTTTGCACAACGTTCTGGACAACAAATTAGTCTACCAAATTTCAGATTAGCCTACCTAAATTTCAGAAATGCCTATGTCATTTTCAAATCACCTAGGCATTTCTGAGATCAGGTAGGCATTTCTGAAAGTCATGAAGGGCAAACCCCTACAAACTAATACCTTACGATCTGGGATGCATTCTTAAGTTTGTGACATTGGTAGCCTGGTCTGTGACACCTCCTTCCAGATGCTCAGAGGATGTGCTCAACTCCTTGAAAATGCACTTGGCCCGGACGGAATCCTTTTCGATCATGTGCCAGGACATGCAGGAGATCCTTTCAACGAGATCTGCGATCAGGTTGCAAAACAGGAAGGCCAGAAGGGGTTTTATTTACCCAGACCTGCTCTTCATCTGAAGACATGGCGAAGGCTTATTCCATATCTTTGGCTTCTGTTTGGTGAAAAGGTAGGGGCACCTACTTTCCAAGGAGATGGTTTCAACGTGCCACCTCCTGAACTCCCACCAGAAGTTCTGGCACCATCATTGGATCGTCCTTGTCCTCGCCAACAAGTTGCCAACTTTGCAGTCAGCATCGCCACAAGCAATGTTCAGTCGCTTGGACTCGGAACTCAGGGCTATTCAGGAAAGCTGCACTACATCCGAACTCAATTCGTAGCTCTCAAGCTGAACTTCTTGGGACTACAAGAAACCCGCTCCCCTGAAGGAATGGCCAACACACATGGTGTCTTACGGCTTTCTTCAGGATGTGAAAAAGGACAAGCCGGGGTTGAGCTCTGGTGCAACTTGCAGCAGCCAATTGCCACGGTGAACCACAAAGATATCTTCCTTCAGAGAAAGCACTTCCTTGTGGTACATCGAGATCACCGCCGACTTTTGGTGAGGATCCAGCACCCGCTTTGGGAAGCCTGGTTTCTGGTTGCCTATGCACCACATAGTGGCTACAGGGACATCGACAGGACCCATTGGTGGAGCGACACACATAACATTGTCCAGGAGCACCACATCGAGAATTCCCCGCTCTTTGTTTGCATTGATGCCAACGCAGGGCCTGGAGAACCCGATGGGGACCACATCTTCACCACGGGCTTTCGTACTTCACCAAGCACAAAGCTCCTGCGGACCTTCCTGGAGGACTTTCACCTATGCGCACCCATTACTAGTCCTGTTCATGTGGGCCCTACGTGCACCTGGACATCACCCTTGCAGGAGGAATACACCATCGACTATGTGTTGATTCCTCAAACATGGATCTCCAACTGCCACCTATCTCAAATCATTGCGGACTTTGACTTGGGCAATCAACAACAAGATCATGCAGTTCATGCTGTCGAGTTGACCTGGCAAAGCCTGGTTGCCCTTCCTCAATCAGGGGCAGGAAGAAGCGACAATTTTGAGCGATCCATGATTAGACACCAAATGCCTCTGAAATTGGAGCCTTTTGCCATTCACCCTTGGGATACCAACGTTGAAAAGCACCTCCAGCACATCAACCGCCAGCTGCACTCCATGCTTCAAAGACACTGTCCTCGCCCCAAACGAGGACCAGAGCGACCATATGTCGACGCACACGTTTGGAAACTGAGGAAAGCCAAACTCCAACACAGAGACGCCCTCAAGCACATCCGAAAACTTCTCCGCAGAGAAGCTTTGGCCCGCATCTTTGCGGCATGGAAACATCCTTCCTCATGGGATGGAAGTGCATCCTTTGATTACGGCTGCACTTTGCTTTCCGGTGTCATCAAGCATGGATTGGGCTTTCGTGTCCAAGCACAGGCGCTGCGCAAGGCCATCATCTCCAACAAGAAGACGGCACTACGCAACCTTGTGCAGGATTTCACTCACAACACGACAGCGTCGGAGATCCAACAGGGGCTGAAACCATTTATGGGTCCCACCAACAAACTGAGGCAGGGTATGTCACCGTTACCCTTGATCAAAGATGAGGAGGGCAACCCCTGCACATCTCAACATGCAGCTTTAGAACGTTGGATTACCTTTTTCAGCGACATGGAAGGAGGTGAAAGAGTTGATGGGCCGCAGCAACGCCACAAATGGCGCTCCAACCTAGAGGACCTTCGCTGCCACAACTTTGAAGTTGAGATCAGTGAAATGCCCTCTTTGGCGGACCTGGAACAAGTTTGTAGGCAAGTTGCTGCGGGCAAGGCATCGGGGATGGACAGAATTCCATCAGAACTCCTGCGTTACTGTCCAAGCTCTATGGCAAGAACACTCTACACCTTGATGTTGAAGATCTACCTTCAAGGCCAAGAGCCTCTTGAACACAAGGGTGGCTTCCTGGTGCCAATCTGGAAGGGAAAGCTCAGCAAAGACGTATGCGGTGCCTTCAGATCGATTCTCATCTCCTCGATGGTTGGTAAGACGCTCCATAAGGCCATGCGCACCAAACAGTCAGATCTCTATCACAGCTTTCTACATTCTCAGCAGCTTGGAGGACGAAAAGGAGTATCTGTCTCCTTGGGGGGGCACATCATCAGGGCCTTCCTTCGAATTTTCAGCAAGCGGAACCAGCCGACAGCGGTCCTGCTCATAGATTTGCAAGAAGCATTCTATCGGGTCATTCGACCCCTTGCAATTTCAGGTCATTGGGATGATGCTCACATAGCGGCCATGGCTGCCCGCCTGCATTTGGACCACAATGTGGTGCATGACCTATATCAACACCTCAATGAAGCCAGTGCTATCGAGATGGCAGGTATGCAAGGAGCAGCGAAGAGAGCGATTCGAGCTCTTCATTTGGACACGTACTTTGCCCTCCCTGGACAACAAGACTATGTTCGCACCAACCACGGCTCCAGGCCGGGCGATTCATACGCTGATGTGGTCTTTGGGTACCTTATGGCAAGGGTGCTGAAGTCTTTTGAAGCAAAACTGGAGGCAAAGAATGTCCTGTCCAGCTTCCCTGATGATCCTCAGCCTGATTTTCATGAGAAGGGATTCGCTGAGACCCCCCACAAGGAGATCCAGATGATTGGCCCTTGCTGGATGGATGATCTCGCTATTCCCCTCACCGCTGAAGACAATGATGTTTTGCTTGTGAATTTGGGGATTGCCACGAGCACCATCCTGGATCTATTTCGCTCTCATGCCATGACTCCGAACTTGAGCAAGGGCAAAACAGAAATTCTCTTCAAACCCAGAGGCAAAGGGTCCAAGGCCTGCCAAAAACGGCTCTTTGGCCCCAATGCGTCTGGACATTTCGATGCGATTGGAGAATACGGCACCTATCAGGTCAACATTGTGACGCAGTACCTTCATCTTGGGGGAACTACGCATTTCTCTGGAGACCTGCGCAAGGAAATCAAAAGGAGGATTGCCATCTCCAATCAGAGCTTCAACAAACATCGCAAGTTGATTTACCAGAACACAGATCTGGCACCCGCACGCCGATCCGAGATCTTCACCAGCCTCATTCTCAGCCGGCTTCTTTTTGGAGCAGAGACTTGGTTCATCCAGGATCAAAAGACGAAGGATTATTTACACAGTGCTGTTATGCGTCTCTACAAGAGGCTGCTCAGATGTCCTTCGGACTCCCATGTCTCTGATGATGAAGTTTTACATCGCACAGAACTTCCCGCTCCATCTACGCTGCTGAGACTGAAAAGACTGAGTTATCTCAGCTCACTCATTGCCGTTGGATCATCTGCTCATTGGGGACTCCTCAACCAGGACACTGACTGGATGAGCCTCCTACGAGATGATTTGCAATGGGTTTGGGACCAGCTCTGTCACTCCTGCAATCTTGGAAATCCTTTTGAGCATACGGACAGATGGCTGGAAGTCATTCGACATCATCGAGGGTACTGGCGCAGACTTCTGCGAAGGGCCAAGCAGCATTCGATTCTGGTGACTTCACGCAGATTTGTTTGCATTGATGCGCACCTTCGTATTCAGCGACTTCTTGTCCATCATTCCCTCTGGTGCTCGCCAACATCTACAGATGAGTCTTCATCCACCGGTACTTCTCCGACCTTTGGATGCATGTATTGCGAACAAGCTTGTCGCACTTTTGCAGGAGAAGGAGCTCATATGAACAGAGCGCATGGGCAATTCCACCCAGTCAGAACCCTGATTGACGGTACACAATGCGGCACATGCCTCAAGGAGTTCTTCACCCACGGGAAGCTGCAGGCGCACCTTATACGCTCTACGCGTTGCAGGCAACAACTGGTGGGTCGGAAACTGCAACTTCATCCACTACCGGGACTGGGGTCGAAACAGGTTGCTCTACAACAGGAGACATGGGATGGTAAGCTGCCTACCTTACAAGCCGAAGGCCCGACCCTCGAGCCCGTCGCACCAAGGGATTTTGATGTGGAGCATGTGCCACTCTTCGAAACCCTGGCGCTCCTTATTGTGGAGATGAAGGAGGACAAGGTCGCGGAGTTTGAGGACATGGTCAGAGGGGCTATTAAGCAGTTCGTCATTTCTTGGACTTTGTGCCGACGGACACTTGAGCAGCTCATCACCTTCATGAATGAGGCCGAGACAGACCTGAGTGATGAAGTTATGGCACGCATGAGACAGAGCTTGCAATCTCTTTGCCTGCCTACAGCTTGGCCCTTTCTCCACCACCACAGATCCAAGGACAGCGGACCTTTGACCCTGAAGCAGATTGAGCAGGAGTTTGAGCGGGCCGACATTGTTCCTCCTGACCGTCAAGCCATTCCTCGACCGTGCACAAAAGAGCGCATCTTCCTCCACGTTTTCTCAGGAAGAAGGCGAGAGGGAGACCTGCAATTCTTTATGGAGAAGCTCTTTGACCAGACCTGCAGGGATGGCACCACTCTTTGTGTTGTATCCCTCGATTTGATAATCGACAGTGATTGGGGCAATGTGCGCAGGCCAGCCACTCAGGCTTTCTGGCTACATGGCGTGAAATCGGGATGGATTTGTGGGGCTCTTTGTGGACCGCCCTGTGAGACATGGTCACAGGCACGGTATGCTCAACATCCTGAAGATCAAGCACGAGAGAGCAGGCAGGGCCCTCGCCCGCTGAGGGACTTTGAGGAACTGTGGGGCTTCAGCTCCCTCAGTATTCGGGAAGCCCTCCAGGTGGCCACGGGCAACGAGCTACTGCTGTTCTCCCTGGAACTCCTCTTCACATTGGCGTGTGTGGAAGGTTTTGGAGTTTTAGAACACCTTCAGGAACCGGAAGATGAAACGCGGCCTTCCATTTGGCGATTGGCATTGACCCGACTTCTGATGCGCTTCCCTGGCATTGAGACCATTGATCTTGCGCAGGGCCTGCTAGGAGCTCGGTCGCCCAAGCCAACGCGCTTGCTGGCACTGAATTTGCCCTATCTGAAGAAGCAGTTGAGGGAACACCATATTACAAAGGGGCTACCAAAGCGTAGCGCTATCGGTAAAGGGGTGGATGGAGCCTGGAAGACATCCCCCCTCAAGGAGTACCCTCCTGCGATGAACAGGGCTTTAGCATTTTCTTTTTGTCAGTGGTTCCAAGCAGCTCCTGTTGACGCTGCTCAGACCATTGACCAGGACTTTTTTCGCAGGTGCTGTTCGATGATACATCGAACTTTTGGCACTAAGATCGGTCCTGATTTCGGCGGCTAGAGAGCCACTTCTCTGAATTCAGGCAGCTCGCAGCGACAATTGTCACAAAGAGCCGTGGAAAAAAAAATAGCTCTCTCTCTCCCCCCAATAAAAACGTATATCTTTACACACGCACACATACATGTAATATATAATAAAATACCATACAATATAATATAATAATAATATACATATAATTATGATTTTATTAAATGTATATATCTCTGTGTGTGTGTCTGTGTCAGAATGTATAATTCATCCAATGTTTGAAGAGATTTGCACTCAAGCCATCCAAGGGACTCCAGCAGTCTTTGTGTCGATGCACTGCCCAAGTTGAAGCGCTTCTTGGTAGCAATGCTCAGCAGCCATAAGGTTGCCATTTAGCACCTTTATAGCATGAACAGTGGATCAGAGTGAATCGTCTTAGAGCAATCAAAGGCAATGAAGCTAAGAGGGACCTATTTTAATACACTTAACAACTGTTGCAATCATTTTCGACAATCGATTACTTTTTGGTCGGTGCAGGCCCGCCTCAACTCGACAAAGGAGTCCCCAAAGTCTCTCTCGCAATTTGCAAGGATCCCGGGCCAACGAGTTCCGAGCCTTCAGAATCAGAACAAGAACGTATGCGAATGAATGATCATGTTCCTGTGCATTATTTAGACACAGGGCACAAATAGCTTATTTTAATTTATTTTACATGTACTTCAGCTCAACTATTATTCCACATAATATATCTATCTTCATCCTCTTTGTATGTACTGCTACGCATATGCCGTAACGCAGGGTACAAACCCAAGTCACCTGCTGATGTTTGCACGTACTTCAATTCTGATCATTACTTTTTACAAAATATCTGCTCCTATAGCTGCTAGATAGGCTATGATAGGCTAGATGGCAATCAATGAAACCTCTGTGCAGGCTATGGGACGAGATCCTGTGCCGCTGCCAGCTCGGAGCAACGGTAGTGGCACAGAGCTTCCAGGAAGTGAGCAAGATCAAGGGCCTGCCGAGAAGAGGCTTGTGCAACCACTACTGTACCAGGTTGGTGCAAAATCTTATTGATAGTGGGGCCAAACTGCTTGCCCCCAATCCTCTTCGTGTGGGAATATGTTCATATATTTCTACAACCACCTCACTGGACATCTTCATTGAGATGCAAGATCTTATAATTATAGGCTTATTTATCTGGTTTATCGGAAGTCCTTCCCGAAATGTCGCGAGTATTCACCAGGCACCATTGGCACAGGTCGGAATATGTCAGAATTGTGCAACTTGCGGAACCCATCAGAACGCATGACATGCGAATCTGCTACCTGCTACAGCGTGGCAAATCTCGCTAAATCCTGCCTCCTTGCACCTGGGAGACCGAGGCACTTCCCGACAGCAGTCCAATGCTGATGTGTATTGATGCTCCAGCGCATGTGCCAAGGCCTCAATTGACGTAGTGGCCACCTACAAAATTTGGAATGGAACCGGAAAAAAAGGGATTCAATCACAACAGTAACAGGGTATAGAAGTTGGTTGGCTCCGGGTAGAGCAGGACCAGGTAGAGACCTCATCAAGTATAATTCCTGTAGTGATCTGTACTACTTTTTGCAACGTGAACAGGTTCAATTCACTCTGAATCTGAAGGGTCCGCAGTAGCTCGGGCATATGGGACGCATGGCCAGCTTCACACAATTTACAAACAAGATCTAGTTCACTTGTAGCAGCAGGCAACACCCTTGGAAGTGAGCCAAACACGCATCGACACTTGTGCATCTCAGGTCCCGACTGAGCTGGCCCACGCCATGGCATGAAAGCCTCACAAGTCGATTCTGATGAAATCTGATGGTGAGTGGCCACAGCATGGCACAGCCCTTCCGAGCACTTCTTGTCACCGGCTTGATGAAACGGTCTGGTTACACTGGAGAAACAAACTTACAATAGAAATTTCAAAAAAAGGCAAACCAATGATAGAAATCATCAAACTCAAAAAGCATCATAGTTGCTTCGATCCAATCCCACTTGATTCCGAACACCAAGAACGCACCATGACGCGCCTATGTCTGGTCTGTCCAGGACTTCTTGCAGCACTTCGCAACTCTCCCTACATCGACCGGCCAACACCAAGGCCTGACGCAGCTCGATTCGATGCTGATCTGTGCTGATCTCCAGATATCCAGCCAGTCAGATCCAGTTAGATGACGGAGATGACATCATCACCACCCTTGACTCACTAAACATACTAAACTTCACTAAACCATACTAAACCAATACTAAACCATGCAAATCCTAGCCTCGCCGTAGCTGAAGAGGTCGCGCGTGTCCAAGGTTCTCTTCAGAGTTGCTGCTTTGAACATCTCCTCTTCCCATCAGGTGGCACCAAAATCCACGACACAAAACCACACTGTGGGACTCTGTCCATATCTTTCAGTATGATTGTCATCTGCTTTTCACTTATGTAATCTATTGTAATCTATTGTAATCTATTATAATCTTATATATATATATATATTTGTTTGAACCTGAAGGGTACAGGATGGCCAAAAAATGTCTCGAGGTAATCTGGTGATTTTCGCCCAGGATGCGCAGCACAGCTTGGCCGAGATTCTGCTGCTTCTCTTGGGTAGTTGTCATGATGAAGCTGACGTGCCATACCCAAAAGTGCCGGCACACATCCTTCATCCACATTCAACGCCTGGGCCAATTTATACACCAGGAACGATCCACTTTTTTGATCTGGCATGTTGGATTTCTAGATTTTCTATGGAATTCTATGGAGCTCTATGCCCGGGTCGGATGCTATTCCATCTATGTACCTGCTATCTGTCAACAATAGCAATGAGCACGAGAAACAGGTGTGACAACATGGGGAAAACTAGCTCCTCACTTGCCTTGCGGTACCATTGCATTGCATCATGAGGACGCAGTTGGCCCAAGATGCTGCAAACCTGCAGAAGTTGAAGAGTAGAAGTAGCATAAGGCCACGCGGCATGGTATATTGCAGCTATCTCATCATTTTTGTTGATCGATTGACTACTTGTAGCTGTTATATAAAACTGACTCATAGGATGTTGCTGGCTACAACTAAGCCATCCAGTATGACACTGATGTTCGGCAATCCAATGCAAATGATGCATTCCGCTTCATCCAACACAGTTGCATATAATGAATATATAATGCATATATTTACCTAAACGCAGCTGGACAACCTCTGCTCTAGTGGCGTCATCAGTGGATGAAAAGCTCAGCACATCCATCAAAAGCTCCTATCGGGATCGGCACTCGTGTATATATTCTATTCCCTTGGTGAACGGGGGACATGCAACGGGAAGCAACCATTCAGAGGTAGCTCCTAAGCCTTCATGACTATTAATCCTGTGACTCACATATGGCCATCGCCCCAAAATTTGGCACCAATGAATCCAGAAAAAATGCAATTCTTAGGGTTGAACTGTCGCAGACTGTTGTTTTATGTTGTTTTTGAGGGTCAAACATGCTGAACCGCACCTGCTTTATATATGAATGGGTGCAATATACCCACAGCATAAACCCTTTTGATCTGGTACCCCAAACCTCTAAATAAATGCAAGTAAGCAAACACCATACTATATCTATCCATATCTATCCATATCTATCCAGATCTAATACGATCCACGAAGAAAAGGATCAAATATGACATGCAGCAAATGCATGCAAGTGTAAATTGTAAATGATTACTATAGTGATACAACTTAAATATATTAATTACTGTACTTAATTAAATGAATCAATGTGTAATAATTAATTATTAACGCATCTTTAAATATATATAGATCAAAAAAAACAACTTCAGGGGATGACTTCGATCCTCTGCATAGCTCGGTCCAAGCCCTCGATGCAACGCTTTGGCCGCGCTGCGCCACGAAAAGTCGGCGCGGCTCGCCGCGAAGTTCCGAGCCCAGAGCGCGCACGCGCCGGCCTCGCAGGGGGTGAGCCCAGTTGTGTTGTGGCTGTTTGATATGAATAATTGACCCAAACTTGATCAATATATATATATATATATTATGATGTCACTTCTGGTTAAGTTGGCCACAACCATTAAACATCGACTATTGTACCAAATCATAGGGGTGGGTCTGGAGCTCGCCGATCTCATGACCAACAACAATGGCAGGCAGTGTGGATGTGTCACATCATAAAGTTTTGTGGAAATAGCATATGGGTATGGCTGAGGAAGAAAAGACTCCGCAATTAGCTGGTTAAATACTAAAATGAAGAAGTTTGCATGTCTTCTGACATCATAGAAATATACATGAAAATTGTATAGAAACATGTAGAAATACATAGTACAGTAGAAATATGTAGAAATATAATTACAAACATATATCATCAGAATAGTTACTATATGTTACTATAACATTTCGAAATCCGAATGGCCTCTCCCAGTTGTACATGTACGCCAACCAGCTGCAGAAAGGCCGTGGAATCCTCTGGATGGGCAGTCACCTCAGGCGACAAAAGGATCGGGGAATTGACAATCACAACTTGCAAGGGATCATCATGCAACTCTTGATACAAGACTTGTATGTTTTTGCGTTCCTAGTGCCTAGTTAAAAAAAAACATCATCCTCTATTAAAAAACTGAACATGAAAGCAGCCTCTGGAACAAACAGAAACGGCCATGATCAATGGATATAAAATGATATAAATGGTATGAAATCCTCGTTCTCTCCTCTTACGTCCTTCAGCAGTGCCAAGGGAACCCGCGTCTTGAGATTCTCCCGCAACACAATCAGCTTCTGCCGCACGGAGATGGCTTCGACGGTCTCGGCCTAGCCATTTCCCAAAGATTGAATATCTCCACCTGTTTCAACCCCGTTCGTGCGAGTTACATTTACATATTATGTAACTAATAATGTGAAACCCTGATACTACAATCCCATACAATCCCCGTAATATTAAACACCCCCTAAATGGTAGAAAATTATGGGTACAGTAAATCCCACCAAACCATGATTTATGTTTTTTTAACAAAAACTATTAGGGGAAACAGTTTATTTGATCTTACTTACACGTTCTTGATCGTTCTTGCACTATGACTGTGACTATATCACCACAGGATGTGGACACACTTGCTTCACAGCCCAGCTGGGCCTCTCTAGAAGGTGGCGGGCGGGACACCACAGGTCGTACAGTTCGAAATTGCATGGCCTGCACTCATTGGCACAACCGCATCAAGTTTTAGAACAATCAACTTGACATTAATTACTCAGCACGCGCGAAGCTCCAATGGCGGAACATGCTCTCACCAAATCCAGAGCACAATGACCCGACCTGGCCAATTGCATGAAATAGCAGACTATTTTAAGCTCATGTTATTCATGGGCCCTTGAACCAAAGAAAGCTGCAGCAGACCAATGGTGAAAAGCAAGCCATCCAGCATCAATTCCATCATGTTCCATCAAGTCAGAAGTCAATTCACAAAAATGCAAAAGGGAAGGAACTGGAAAGGCCTCAGGAAAGGGACACACTTTCCTCCAACAACTTCACTGCCGAAGGACAAGGCTCCGACCTTCAGCAGCCTTTCAAAACGTCGAGGATTCGCCACTGGTCTCCCTTCCTGGTCTTTGCACCAAAGTTGCACAGTTTAGCATAGTTCATGAGCTACCAAAGTTCTCCGGCCAAAAAAAGTAAGGCCAGGGCCGCCAACAAGTCCTGCAGAGACACAAGGCTATCTGGCCCTTCTTCTGCAAGGATTGATGCCAATCCTGGCAACTCCTGACCGAACTGCAAGACTTGCACATCATCCCTTGCAACATTTGCAACTGTAAACTCTGCGCAGAACAGCAGGGTGACAAATCACAGTGACAAATATATACACAAACATATATGTATATAATTATATATGTATTTATATTATAGTGTACGCAGCAAAATCAAACCACTAGCCCATATAAAACAGCAACTGGTAAATCAATCCAACTCTGCACCATTGTACAGCATATTTTTCCTCAACTTGCTGAATGGTCGGTCAAGGTGAATTCAATCTTCCAGTCTGAGACTCTAGATTTCACTTTCCACATTTATCCTCATTCTTAGCTGGAGTCGAAGAGTTTCTGAAGTGAGATCAATTATGATCAATTGCTTTCTCTGCCGCAAGGAGATGTCAATGCTCTGCCCTTAGCACGGTCCTGACAGTCCTAAGTCATGGGCGAAGTCTGTCCGGAGGTCGTGGAGTCCAAAGCCATGTCTGCTTCAAGAATAAATTGCCATGGCCTATGCCTTCACGTGGACAAATATGGCCAGGACATGCCAGGACACAGTACAATTTAGCACAAATCAGCCAGCCATCTGTGACCATTTCAGATAAGGGGCGCTTTTGACAGCACCCCAGCACACCTTGATCTGGTGGACGAATTAAGAAGGGATGCAGGCATCCGATGTCACGTATCTCATGGCGTCTCATGGTTGCCAAAATGTAATTCAAGCACAGTCCATAATGCCATACCATTCCGACGTATTAGTAAGTATACAGGGGAGATACCAAGAATGTGAACGTAGATGTCAGTTCTTTTTGTGAGAACCGCTGCTTTGGAATGGTGCCTAAAGGCTGGAACATGAGATGAAGGTGTAACTTTAGCTGCTTCAAAGGATCACGGAAGAAAGCTGCAACAATTTCCAGAACTGTTTGCATTGCACATTTGCACATTCTCATTCTGAGGGGGCATTTCAGGTAATTATATTGGAAGTACCCACTATTTCATGCAAGGCCTATGCAACAGTATCACAAAATATCACCCCAAAAACCTTGGCCCAACTTGTTACCAGTCTGATGGTTGTCTATACTCGTCACAAAAGCATCTTCCACTACACAAGCTACGCTTGCCCAACTCGACCCATCGCCTATCTCAATCCCAAAACTTTCCCAAAACTTCAAAACCCTCCACATCTGCCAATCCAGGTGCAGCTAACGGAAGCTAAGGTGCTTTCGCAGTCGGCTCTGATGCTTTGCAATGGCCGCTATCTGAGCCTGGACGAATCCCAAGATTTGATTGTCCAGGACAGTCCGCCGGCAAGAAACATCACACATCACATCCCGCCCTTCGATGAGAGCCCCCACCTGCTGAGCAGTCTGGGGAGATGCAAATAACATGGAAACCACGAGACGCCCGTGTCGGGGAAATCCATGCCTTGGCTTGGCCAAATTGTAGGACAGTGCTTCATCTGGTGTCTAGTCTGATGTTGGGTGACTATGGCGACTATGGATGACTGGGACACTGGGTCTGGCGGATTTCAAAACCAGTGAGCCTACTGCAAGCCATTCATAGCCATTCCAGCGGGCATGAAATGACTTGTTAAGCTGTGATGCATCAGGGTCGGCACCACCGCAATCCTCTTTGCTGGGCATATTCGCAGCGACGCCTTTTCGCTTTCATCGCCAACGTTTGACGATTGCTGGACTCTTGAAAGATCGTGAAGTGGCCCATGTGGTGTGATTGCGCAAGTGCAAATGCATTCACATATTATATCGCTGCGTGTTGGACCTGCCAGAAAGAGCCATAAGCGAATCGGCCACCTGAGCTGCAGTGAAAAAGGTCTGTCCATCAATCAATCAGTGAGTCGATCAGTCAATCAGTCAATCAATCAATCAATCAATCAAGGATTTATGCCTATTAATTTATGTGTGTATCTTCTGGTCTGTCTGTGCCTCTTTGTGCCTCTTTGTGCCTGTCTGTGCCTGTCTATCTGTCTGTCTTTGTTTCTGTCTCTGTCTCTGTCTCTGCGTCTGTCTGTGTCTGTCTGTTTGCCTGTCAGTCTGCCTGTCACTGCCTGCCTGAATGTCTATCTACTTATTATGTATCTGTCTGTCTGTCTGTCTGTCTGTTTGTCTGTCTGTCCGTCCGTCCGTCCGTCTATATATCATTATCAAATATTATCAATCTAGATATGCACGCAACTATGTATCCATATGTTGATCAAATCTGAGTGTGATTTGGTGTGTTGCTTGCACTTGCTTGTGTATCTTGTGTAAACTTATGTGCGTAAATGTATATGCAGCACATACCAAGGACATGTAATTAATTATAGGTGCATATGGTACATTCAAACAGATTCAATGGGTTTTGAATATAGGTTTCTCTGCGGCTGCGGCCTCTGCATGTTCATTCACAGTTTCACAGTGGCCGACAAAATGACAGCACCGTTTCAGTACATGATCTACCAGTAGCTTCACATGGCTTCACTGTCAACATCTGTTGACACCAGTTGGTCCCACTTTTTCACCTTTGGCCAGGTGGCTCCATTGCTGCACAGGCAAGGTCGCAGTGGGATCCAAAATGATGTGATGTGAATGAATTGGAATATAATTATAATGGGATATATAATGATATATATATATAATTTATAATATATAAATTTCCGATTATAAATTGGGATAAAGCAAATAAAGAATGAGCCTGTTCACGCTACCATGAAAGCTTTGGTTCCCTATTCATCTTACGATGCTTCTCCACCATTCCGACTTCACCGCTGTGTTTCTGCCCCATGCTGAATTTCACTTGCTAAAAAAATATCCTAGGTCCTAGGTTCTAGGTTCGGTGCTGTCAGTGCAATCTCCCCTGGTTGCTTCCTGCAGGCTGTGCAAATCCGCGATGCTTCTTTGTCTCTCCTCATTTCTTCAGTAACTTGGCCCAAAAATAAGCTTCAAGTGACAAGTCACCACCACCTTCAAAGAGATCAGATCCAGCATAATCCAGCCACTCAGAATGATTCATGTTGCTTGGAAGGTCAAGTCACCAAAATGTGAGGCTTCGCGAAACTTCACAAATTCTAGTTGGCCCAGACCTCCCCACCAAGATTAGTCTACAATCGCGTGATTCTTGAACCCATTGGAACCTGGAACCACCAGCGCGGTACAAATCATATATTGCCGCCCCGGTGAACCGAGCCTGCACCTGACCTGCAAAGACGGTGAGCTCTTTTGAGCGCCTTAAGATGAGAAAACACGAAGATGCCACACAGGGGAGAACAAAGCACCAAATCAACACATGTCTGAACATATGCAGTATCATGCTGCACATGCCTCAAGGGCTGACATTCAATTCCCCATATAATCATCGTGTGCAAAGTAGCCTTCCACCCTCCAGGAGAAGGGGTGGAACAGCGAGAACCACAAGGACAGCTTCTGAAAAATCTGAACCTGTTTCCAGCACGGCATGTTGGGTCCCCATTTGCAGAAACCCTGCTGAGATCAGCAACGTCAACGCTCTGGCTAACTGTCCAAGAAGAAATGCGTCCTGCACAGAACAAACTGGTGCAGTTCCATGCAGTCCCAGTCAAACCAACTGTACCTCGTTTCCAAGAGCGCAAAGAGCATCCGTCCTTTGTTCTCGCAGGTGAGACTAACTTGGTGTGAAACTCTTGCTCACTTGCCCTTCATCAGAATGTCGCCCAAATCTGACACCACACGTCTAGAGCCCTTGTTGTAGACCTGTACCAATGCCGGAGCTAAGTCCTTCACAATGGTGTTGTTCAGGAACTCCCTTGGAGGTGCAGATTTCCTCGGTGCTTGAGCCACCCATCCAGAAACAAAGAATATCAATGAACAAGTATATCAAGTATGAAAATCACTGCTAAAATGTACCGTGAATCATCCTCCCAAGCTAGACTGGGATGGAAATCATAGATTCTAAGCTACCAATTACTACCCCATTACTACCCTTTATGGGATCCCACAAAAAAAGACACAAAGTTGGGTAAAATTATCTGCTCCATTCTGCTCTCCCCGAAACAATTGGATAGTTTTAAGATGTTTTAAGAGTCAATAGTTACCCCTTAATCCCCCTTCAAAATCTTCAACACAATATTCAATACCCACACACACAAAAATCCATATCATTCCATATCCAAACAGACTATAAACAGACTAAAATTAACGGATTATAACAGACTTAAGCAATGACTTAAGCAATGACTTAAGCTGTCAACGAGTTTCAGATTTGGATCGGAGGTCTGTGGAGCACTGGCCATTTCTCCCAGGCTCTTTTTGCCAGCGAAGGCTTGGCCCATGAGCTTCGTGGCTTCCGCGGGGCGACGTTCGGCTAAGGCCCAGAGTTTCTCCTTGAGCTCCTCGAATGGTCGACGAAAATGTCTGAAATGTTCCCAACATGGAAAATCCATGGGAAAATCCATCCAAAATCTTCATGTTTCGTGGGAACATGATCTGCAAATGAGGCAATTATTTGAGATGGAAGAGAATGGGGGATTATAGGCTGTAGCTTGTGAATGCTTCTGGTGTGCGACACTGATGTTGCTGTAGCTGATGTCCATCCTCTTTTGGGGGCCGCCGGACATTGCCATGTTGCTTCGCTGCGCAAATTTCCGGCAAAGGTCAATATTTTGACGGATTTGAAAGCAGCTTCTTAAAAAATACGAACCCTGAACGAAGTTTGCACATCTGCTCAGACAAGACTCTCGCCCCACGTTCTGATCCCAATAGTCACGCATCTCTGAGGCCTGAGTTGTCTCAATGGTCAGACTATTTGGGCTTGACACCCTTGGCCCAGCAACTGAAATATGTCTTTTTCAAACGTGTTGAGCCCTAAGTGTTTAGAAGTAACCAGAATGAGGTCTTAAACGCAAAGCAATCGGAAACAGCATGAAACAACAAAAGGATCTGAAGGCCTCTGAATGTTGCATGTGTTGAGTCATGTCGAACCACCTAACGGGGCCACAAACTCAGCGAAAAATTCGAAGCTGGCTGTAGCAGGAACTTGCTTGCATACGGGTCATCAAATAAAATGCTCGGGGTCATGAAATCAAATGCCTGGTACAACTTTCTTCCAGATTCTCCAAGCATAATTATTTCCTTACAAACACTAGGGCAGAATTCTGTCCGGATGACTTATTGCCGCTGTCATTAAAAGATCAAATCCTGCTTAAACTATCTTAAACTATATTAATCATGTAAGAAGGTGGGCCCCATAGATGTGACAAACGACTTTAAGATATGTTTGATGACTTACACATACTTAAATAACATTAAATACCGACAAGAAATGATGAGACATGACACATGATGACACTCCGTTTCACGGCGGCACCCCACTATACCCCACCTGCTGGTCAAAGCTGGAGGCCATCTCAGCAGCTGCTGCAGCAACTTCATCGGCCGTTGGCTCGGGCATGGCGATGCCCGGCCCGCCCAGCGAGCCCTCACCCGCTGGAGCCAAACAGCTGGCAATCCATGAAGTGCTGGGTTGGTTCATGTTGGTTCAAGGGACAATTCATAGATGTCATAGATGTCGTGGGAGTTTCCTGCACTTGAACTGCCTGCTTAGATATCTCCTTGGAGTCATGAATGACAAGACAATATGTTGGAAGGACGGACTATGCCATTCATTCGAAGTCCCAGAGGCTGGGGTCCTTTTGGGATTCGGATTGAATGAATCTGACTAACTAGATCAAAAATAGCGGGCAGATTTGGGCAACATATGTGTAGGCAGGCACACACGACTTAAGTTGACTCAAGTCCTTGACTAGACTAGATTATTAAACTAACCCAAACTAACCCGAAAAAACCCAGATACCTCATGCTACGTCATGTGGGGTGGTTCCAAGTGCCTATGGGGCGGGGTCTCTGTTCAGAGCATGACGTGTATTGCCATGTATGCAGCAACAAGTCTGTGATCTTACAACCGCGGCTGTCTTATGTGGCAGTGGTCCTCTTGACTTTTGCACCACATGATGTTCAAGATTTTCTCGTTCATCCTCGGCGCATCCATCAACCCAAAATGATTTGATGACTCAGTTTGCCATGAAGGTCAACGGCGGATTAACCCAAGATTAAGAGAAAACAATAGAAAGCAACTTACCTTAATGCACCCTGTATATAATTAAGCCGGGGTTACATATTTTTGCCCTTTTTGCAGCTGCTTTTTTATCGGAATCTGCTTGGGGCCGGGCAAAGAGGCCAAAGTCTCAACTGGCAGCCATCCCTGATGAACGATGCAACCAAGCTGGACGCTGACTGCAACTCTACAAGCCCAAGGTCATGCTACGCTGCATCGAGCAAGGAGAAGCAGCTGCTTCAATAATCAATCCATTCAATCGTTCTTATGCTTTTTCACGTCACTGATTATCCTGTTCATGCAATAATCTCCTAAAGGCACGCGCATATCATATAATGATATACAATGTGTATATATGCTACAGTAATAATCACTCTTATCTATTGATATCAATTGTGTATGTGTATTATTTTAGTGGAATTGTCGCGCATGCCCGGCATAGAGAGAAAAGGGCACCTCCTTAGCAGATTTGGCTGGAACTGAACTTCTGAGACTGCTGCTGTGGTGTTCAAACGTCTTCTGGGATGTTCTTGCAGTGCCTCACAGGCATTCAGGTAGAACATGGTAGAACCCTTGCCTGTACACACTGATCTTTCTCGAACTCATGGCGCATCATTACATCATCGAGCTATTTCGCATGAAATGCAGAACATAAAGTAACAAACACCACATGAAACTACAAGTAGCAATTCGACATATAACCAGGTGACATATTTGACCACAATCTGCACACGGAACCTGCTTCAATTGCTGTGGTCGAACGCGACAACCCTTCGGCAAGTTGAGCTGCTGTATCCTGGCGCATCGCAAAGGGAAGGAACTGCCGGTAGTAGCAGATACGATTAACGTTTGTAAGTGGAGATGCAAAAATGATCAAACATGACCTGAAGCTGAAGGAGGCCCACTGCGCTTCTAAATTCGAGCATTTGTATTTTGTCAATATTATGCCAACTTAATCCATCTTATGCGATCATAAATATGTATATAACATTATATAACATTAATATTATAATAACACATATATAATAACTATAGCATACTATAGCATTCGGACTTGCAATGGAGACCTGTACACCTAAATGGATATCTAGCTCCTTTTTCGGTGCTTGCTGCAGTCCTCGGTGCTTCCCACAGAAGGGTTGCCACCTGGGAAGCTGGTCTCCCAGTGAGACATACTGAGATCAAAACGGATCGAATTGGAAAAAAACTGTCAATTTAGCGACGGACATCTAAGAATCTAAGAACAACATAGAACAACATAGAACAACATGGTTTCCAATGCGCAGTTGAGGTCCTAGCCAAAGTTTCCATAAGGCTGTCAGGCCATTGAGCCACAAGCCTCAGAGTCATTGACGAATCATTGAGTTTCTAATAACGGTCTTATCTTTGTTGGGGATGCATTGAATCTAGAATCAATTAGTAAACAGGATGTTGTTGCATGTGTGTGTGTGCGCACGCCTGTAGAAGCTCTACAACCTCTACAGTATCACGCATGAAGCTTTCCACAAAGGGGAGGGGTTCTTTGCAAGGATTCCATGTGCGGGGGCAGGGTATCGCGGGGTGCAACCAGTACGATGCAGGCGGTCTGAATATTGTTTGCAACCAAGTCATGTATGTGCTAGGACCGCTAGGAGTACTTGCTATCGGTACTTTCTTTATTGCGATTGAATGCTGATATCATCCGGTGTCTAAACCAGCTCCACGTTCTAGTATCATTCAGACCAAAGCGGAACAGCCCAGGCAAAGGGATATCTAGGCCCATTTTAAATGGATTCAAATAGCATGTTGAAGATTGTTGAAGTGTTGTCTTTTCTGCAGGCTTTGAACAACAATGAGGATGCAAACAATCTGCAACAATGCAGAGCTTCAACATGCTTCAACGTCCTGGCAACAAGTGCGACTTTCGCAATAGAATCTACTCATGGATTTTCATCGGCAAATTAAGGTAGTTGATGGTTGGGTAGTCATGGGATGTTATGGGTAGTTTCTGCTTTTGTTGACTGGATTCCAGCCAAAGTTCGCTCAGCTCGGCACGGGAGGTTGACGGTTCGCAGCTTTGGCAGCAAGGGCAAGGCCGTTGCACTGGAGGCGGCACGGTGCAACTCCCAGAAATCCACTCGCAAAAATGCAGGCTACTTGATCTACAAACGCAAATCATGGATAATCACGGTGGGAAAGTTTGTTGAATTTCTGCTAGAAAAGTTCAATCATGAATCTTCCACAGTCATCCCAAATGACAGACTGTTTGGCCCATGTCATACTGGTTGGCAAATCCCATCGGCATGTGGCATGGACCAATGGAGTCAAATCTCACAGGTTGGATTTTTTTACGAACCACGTTCCCTGTTCGAGGTGCATGACACTGAGCTCCTTGCCACATATTTCGGGCAATGTTGGCCTGGCGGCCCATTCCAGCCTCGGAGAAATGAGTTGCGGATCGGATGGGCGTCATATCATCTCATCTAGTTCTATGGCAAGTTTGCCTAGAGAGCGCTTCAACAATCACAGAACACAGTTTCCAATAGACAACCTGCGGCTAGTAATATCACCCCGTGTTTGGGAATGGGATGGAATGGGTCAAAATTCAGGCTTCAGGCCTGTTCACCAACACATTTCGATCGATTGTGGCATGAGCAGAAAGCCATTTGATTTTGACCCGGGCCCATAGCCATTGTTGTCATTTGGGGCGCTCTGGATGGCGAGAAGAAGCAGCGCACAACAGTCCAAAATGATCCAAAAAATCAATCTGTGCTTCACAGTAGTAAACTGATGTAAATTGGGGAGCTTGCCATGAAGGATCCCAGCGATTCCAGTTGCCTCAGTCACAGATGCGGCTGGTTGCCCCTATCACAACTGTCGCTTGCAGTAGCAGGAGTTAACATCAGTTTTAATTTCGTCTTTTACCATCTGTGGTCCAAACAGTTGTCAGCAATTCTGTTTAACGCTAAGTTTCAGACTTGTCTGTAGAAACCTGCCAGGATTGCCAAGCACCAACGCCAATCATGGCCGCCGTGTAGGTTGAACATGTTGAACCAATTCTCTGACTTAAAGGCAGCTTCCGAGATGCCGAGTCGAGGGCATTCCCACCCACTTCATCTATGTCAATGCCTCACTTGAAGGATGTGAACAGTGCAGTTTCTCCCCGTGGCTACTGCGGTCAGGCTGTCGTCGTGCCAATCCTTTGATCTGAGGATATGGCTGCATATTGAGGCTAGGTCAAGTCGTTCAGCAAACCTTTGAGCACCATATGTGCCTAAGCGTCTTGTCCATGCTCTACCTATCTCTTCGTGCTCGTCCTTGCCGTATTGCTCAGACTGATCAAGCTGATCCTGGCTGACCCTGTGGAGGAGATTGAGCTACGAAGCTACTCCGCCCAGCGCTGAACCTTGAGGCTAACACCCACATTGCGCGGAAGTCTCGCGACCTTGGATCATCTTGGATCATTGCCACCGTGCTACACAAGAAAACTTGCCGCTCCCACCTTAGACCCCAAGGAGAAACATATCAGGTGACTTTCCTTCCAAATCTTCCAAATCTTCCAAATCTTCCAAACTTCTAACTCCCAACCCTCTACGGGGGAGATTCCAACTGCTCCTTTGGAAATAAAACACCTCGAAATCGAGTTGTGAATTTGAAGCATCCTGTGCGCGGCATCATCCGGCACTGCACATGCTTTCTAACCTTTCTACTGTTCAAACTTGGTCCCACATGAAACGGCCAGGCAACTCTGGACAGCTCCAATCGTCCGTTGTGATGGGCCTGAAAGGACTAACTTCCGTCAGATTCACGTCTTTGATGCTTTTTGTTTTTTCTTTTTTTGTCGTTAAATGCCAGATGCATGGTAAGCTGGAACAACCATCATTTCCACACGGGATGAAGTAACTAGCAAGCACACAAGGCATGACTTAGGCGTAAGCACTTGCGTGGCATGCCCGGCATGTGGCTGTGTATCTGACCAGGCTCAGCTACAATGGCAAAATCCATGTCAGCACCAAACAACACTGGTTGATTGCGAGCAAGTGAACTACAATCAGCCAAATGCATCTTGTTTCTTCATGAGATGTTTTGGGCACTTTCAAGAGAAAGTATGAGAAAGTGACATAGTGCTTTACCAAACGCGACTGTTCCTGGGAACCGGCCTCAGCAACTCTCGATCCCAAAGAAATGGCAACAACAACTTCTCACCTGGGAAAAACGGACAACAGAGACAAAACAGCGCAACAGTGCATTCAGCACACGCATCAGCTACTGGCTGCTAGCAGTGCGACCCTGCAAAGTGCAAAACGATTCAAAACGTTGAAATCTACTAATGAAGCTCCCTGAGAGCTTTGCAAGGAAGTGCGGATGGCAAGGACCTTTGTGCCTCAGAGGTTGCGATCAGCAGGGTGGTTAGAATATGTTATAATCAGCCTGAGAATGTTGGAACCTGTAAATGCTCTGTACATTGACCCAAGGAATCAGGGTTTATTGTCAACTTGGATAGGCACAGAACATGTAGCAACAGGTGGTTGCCGTACGTTGCAGTATCCTCATCTTGTCGTATCAATAGGTGCCTGACGTTTTGTGAGGGCTTCTGTCTGAACAGCTTGAGTTTGATCTTCTTGACCACGTTTCCGGCGTTTCCTCTGTCCATGGCATCTTCTGTGCCGTTGCTCGCAGTGGGACGAAGCGTGCGCTGAGTGCTTCTGTGAGTTCCCTTGAAGCCGAAGCGATGATATGATAGGCATGAAGTCAACATGTGGCAATCAATAAGCAAACCAACATATGCACCTTTGCAGGCAGTGCCTATAAATAGCTTCGAGCATGTAAGAACGGTGAATGTGTGTGTAGGCTGGATTTGAAACTTCACCCGCATGATTTATTGCTATCCTTCAAATTGCCTGCCTGACCAACAAATGCCTGCAGCCAAGACAGGGACAAGTAGCATTTAGGCAAATGCTCTCCAAGGATGTGATCTTGACGGCTTTGCAGCTGTTGTCCTTTGTGTGGCACCATCGCTCTTCAATTATCTTGAGTACAGTATTCAGCAAAACATATGCAACAAAATAATATGCACTATGATGTAATGATATAGGGTACAAAAATAAATAAATAAATAAATATATATATATAATATATATAATATATGTATAATGTATAATATATATCTCTTTTGAACGCCGCAGAGGTTTTTTGTCTCCGGACTAGGCTGCCAGGTCATGAGGACTCCGGGCAGCGCTCATCCTGAGTCGAGAAGACCCCAAATTTACGAAATGTGTCGTTGAAACCTGATGGAAAAACACATGAAAACACCCAAAAACCTAATGGTTTATCATGGTTTATCATCATGGTATATCATGCTCATGTAATGATCATTTTATCATGAGTTGCCCTACCAAGATACCAAAACTGGCAATTCGACACAGGCTAATTTAACAAATGGATGCACATGGCTTATATAATTCCTACAAGTATAATTGAGACGATTTGCACTTCATTGCCTCATATTGCCTCATATTATTCCATGTTGCCTCCTTGTGGCAAGTATGACTTAACGGACCACTCGCATGCAATGATCATGACGGTCATAGCTTGCAACCTGCTCCACCTGAATGAGATTCCAAGTCTTCCGAATACTCCTCGCATCTCCTCGCCCTCTTCCTGAACTTTTCATCCTATGCAACCTGTGTGATCGTTTTTGTACGTTTCAGAAAGTTTCAGTTGGTCCATGTTGGACTTGTATGACTTTCTTTAAGTAATAGCCCATGACTTTGCAACACACGAAGATACCACACTTATCACACCACATCAGCAGATCCTGGATGCCCTTGGGAGCTGTGAATTGTCGTCATACTGACGGGGAGGCAAACCCTGGGCCCCCGGCAAACCATGGCGCCTGGACACAGTGCAACGGAAACCCTGATATTGTGGTGATGTTGGCATTGTACTGTACATTGGTAATGACATATATATATATTATATTGTATTATATACACATATTGATCACAGTGGCGTGGATGGTTGGGTCACACTGGGGCAACCCCTTGATCTGGAACTCACTGAGGTCAAACAAGCTTCCTCCACCGTCACCGCTTCAAGACATCCGCAGCTCGGCCCAAGCTCCAAACATTTCCGGTGGCACATCTGGATGCCAGAAGTTGACCTTGCGGTGTCCATGTGGGAATCTGCATGTGCCGGTAGCCTCTCCACCTCGACCTCTTAATCTTCTTCAAGGGCTCATGAAATCTATGCTTTTTGGGGATTCGATTCTCAGCATGATATCTCTTGGTAGATTTGGTCTGCTCTGGTGAAGAACTATGAAGAACTGATAAGTGAAACAGATTGGAATGCGCTGAGAGGAACCGGCCAGAAGAACAGTTCGAGCTTCGTCTCCTTCGTGCAAAACCTGAAGATAAATACTGCTGTTGCTTTTGTCAACCTTTCCGTTACCAGCGAAGATCATACCAAAGGATGTTGCCAGTGAAAGTAATGACTCAGTGAGTGGGGCCGTCTTATTTTCGCGCACACACACAGACACACCATTCACAGGTTGCTCGGAGAGTCTGATGAGTCTGAAGTCTGATGGCAGTCTGATGGCAGTCTGATGGCAATATCTAACCATATCTAACCTCGTGCTCGAAGGAGTCATCGAAGACAATGCATTTGCCTTCCTCCCAGCAGCCTCAGACAAGGGACAAGGGACCAAGGCCGTGGCAGAGTCGAGCGTCATTCAAGCGGGAAGCATTTGCAAGCACACACCATGCATTGTGTATAAATAAATGAACAAAATATAATGCACTGTAGTATAGTACTATAGTAACATGATGTAACATGTACATGCAACACGCGCAAAGCACGTGATATGAATGTCTGCTCATGTCTGCTCAATGCTTTTGACATCTTTTGACTATCTTGGACTGGTCTTTCCAGATTTTCCAGCCCAAGTCGAAGATTGCGTGGTGTGGCTTTCAACCCTCTGATTACTTTGAGGAGTTCACATGGCTCACCACCACACACAATCCTGGGCAAGTCACAGGTCAAATCTCTGCATATCTCCGCAAGATTTATGGAGTGTGCTGTGTGGCACACGTGGTAACTGCAACTTGCCAATCTGCCTGGAAAAATATGGAAATTATAAGACGTGACGCGAAGACACGTGAAGCAACATTGTCTCAAGAACACTGCTGGAGCGTCAGAGTTCAATTTGTAAGCCAAGAGTCTTACAACCAGAAGGTATGCGAATTCCCAAATGGCAGGTCAGCCGCAAGTTAGATGGCCTGCATCCACAGTTCTGTCTGGACGTTCGCGACTTGATCTGCTTGTCATTTTACATCATTTTACCTCATCCAAAGATATATATTTCATTGGAATCTTGCTGAATATCTTTGATGATCTTAATGTTCAACCCAAACTGAACTCGCAAAAACCAAGCAGTACCAAGCTCTGAACCCACAGTGACTTCGCAATCTTGTTCCTGGTAAAAGCTGTGAGAATAGTGACCTTGGCAGCAGCCAGCTGGGCAATTGCAGAAGTATCTCAACATTCTCATTGCTTGATGCCCTGGCTGCACCATGGCACATCATTTTGGAGATTGACACCCATCAAGGAAACCAATGGATGGCACCCATCAATCTTATAAAACCATACAGGAAGCAATAGGCACCTTCCTGTACGTTCTTGTGCGTGCGTACTTGCATCATGCAGTTGCTGGACACTTGATCGCTGAGTGCCAGGACATGTTACAATGTTTCACCAATACCGCAATACCCATCAGCGGCTCATCGTGGATCTGGAAGACGTGTTTTCAGACAAGCTTTTGGGGCATCTTTTCGACCATGCTCTTCCTGGAGAACTATTCCAGGAATTCTGGGCTGGGCTAGCGCCGAAAATGAGGTTCACTTTGCACTGGCTTTGCCGTGCCTTCTGTACATGGGACCTGAACATTAAACGCTGGAAATCCAGCATGGCTCGCGCCCATCTTGGCAGACTGGTCCCTGGCTTCTAGCCCCAGTCTGAAACAAACATAACAAGTACATAACACATCAAATGTATCAAATTCAAACTTCATTTTCCTCTTAATTATCGTCTCATGTCACATACTCAGTCACTGCGGGCATTCGCTCATGCGCCGATGAGCCTCAGAATTAGCAAACTGCACACATGAAGATGTTGAATATGGGAACGCATGGGAACGCATAGCGATTGTGCCCACTGTATAGAGTCTTGAGTGAAGTGAAGCCAAGTTCTTTCACCTTTCCGTGTTCCGTTTTAAGGGTCTTAGAATGTCCTGGATCATGGATCTATGATGGATCTATGCCCTACCAGGGGCTATTGCAGTTGGACCTGCAGCAAATGAACTGCCACCAAGGGCAACGTGTCATATCCCGTCTGGCGATGCATGGCGATGCATGGCGATGCGGTATCTCTTGGACATCCCACCTGGATGCTTTCGCCTGCCAGCGTCGAGGACGGTCACTCCGATCGCCCGCTTCGTCGGATAGCCCGCCTCAAGAGGCCGAGGATGGCCGAGGAAGACTCCATCAATTGCGGTTGTTGTTTTGGGAACATACTTAACTTGTCACTTAACCATAACCAAATATTGCACAATCAGGAGTAACTATCAAACATACTATCATGCAGTAGTGCCTCAAATAGTTCCACTCGCTCATGGATTTTCTGCCATATGGAGAGTTCAGTTCCATGGCTGTAAGTTGATTTCTGTAGTTTTTGCACGTTTCTTTGGCTCAGGAGTTTGCTTTCTTCCATTCTCTCACTCAGAGGGGTATAGCACTGGGTATAGCTACAGGCAGGGCCATTCTTGCAGCGATTCTGCTGTGTAATTCCGGCCCAGCTGCAGCTGCGATATGGCAGAGTTGCCGCGTGTCAGCCTTCCACTTCTCTGCCACCTGGTACTTGATTGTCGAATAATGCACTAAACTTGAGGCCGGGGGTGGATGACGAAAGCTAGCGGGGTAGGAGAAAGAAGGAAGGGAAGAGGTGAGTTGCGGAGGGACTGTCGTCATCGTGTCGCGGCATTGTTCGTCCCAACGAGGATGCAACAATGATATATTGATATATGATATATAACAATGATATATATGGGGGAGGGGGCAGGGGGGGCCCTTTCGCGGGAAAAATCACGTGATGATGATGACAATAATTGCCAATAATGATAAAATGTAATTGAATAACGATGATGATGATGATGATGACGATGATGATGATGATGAATGATGAATGATGATGAATGATGAATGATGAATGATGAATGATGAATGATGAATGATGAATGATGAATGATGAAGATGAAGATGATGATGATGATGATGATGATGATGACGATGACGAGGATGATGATGATGATGATGATGATGACGATGATGATGACGATGACGATGACGATGACGAGGACGATGACGAGGACGACGACGACGATGATGATGATGATGATGATGATGGTGATGGTGATGGTGGTGATGGTGGTGGTGGTGGGGGTGGTGGGGGGGGGGCCCTTTCGCGTGAAAAATCACGTGATGTCCTTGAGCAGCCCCCCCAATACTTGCTAAAGCAAGAAGACTCCAGCTAGCTGACGCTAGCTTTCGTGATATCTAAATCAGGTTGCGCCACAACTGCTTGGAAGAGGAGACTGACAAATTCAAATAAATCTAAATACCGTAAATACATGTGAATACCATAGAGGGGTGCTGACCTACAAGCGTTTGAGATGTTGCACATGCACTTGCAACAAGTATGCCGAGATGATCCCTGAAGTTAGCAAGTGTAAGTAACTGGCTTATAAATTCTATATAATCCTATGGATGCTGTATGTTGCTGTAAGTCGTGATGACTGGGATTTGCATTTGATACAACAAGTCAAGTCATATTAGGTTGCTGATGCTAGACTGACTGTGGTACTAATACTATATACTGAGATCTATTGAGTATAACACATGGTGGGCATGGTGCACGAGCTCTGAGATCCTGAATCTGACCGATCTGACCCTCATCCTACGTGCCTTCTGCTGCCTTAGCTTCTGTCGGCCGAGCTTGGCGGCTTCCGTGGCCAATGGCGGGAGGTAGCTCTTCACTGCTCCTATGCAACATGATGCAACTGCCATGGAGATTTCGCTTAGTTGATCAACTAATCGGATCTAATTTGATCCATGTTTCGATCGATTGCAATCAATGTATGTATATAGATGTATATAATTATAGTAGATTGGGATCAAAGGCGAAAACTCCAATCTTAGATCATCTTAGATCACTATAGGGTGTCACCAGGTTGTTTCAAGTCTTCCGGAAGTGACCTTACCCCTGTGCGAAGACCCAATCCATTCTTCAATGACTTCAGAAAAGCGGAAGTGAGGCTAAGTCGTAGCATGAAACCGTATCAAACCCAAAAGCATGAAAAGAGCATTATAAAAAAGCCATGCCACCAACAGTTCCAAAGCCATCGGCAAGGACGGGCATCCTCCAGTATGTATTGAACCAGTTGGAAGCACAGAAAGTTCAGGCAGCCAACGTCGCACATAGGATTCATCGCGGTCGTAGTGTCGGGCCTGAGACTTTCCCGTGGTGGAAGACTGAGAGCCGCCATGTTGCGAATACTCAGCTTGACACGCATCACTAGCCATCACTCACATTAATGACGTCACAAGGATATCCGCAAGTAACACAGGTAACATACTGCAACATACTGCAGGATCTGTCGGAATACCGCAACATATCCGGTGGCCTTGACATATCTTGACGTGTCTTGACAGTTTCGCACATCAAGCCGGCCTCAGCCACTCCTGCCAACACACCCCATCCCTGCTCCGCCTGTTCGAAAGGGTCGAAAATGGCATCACCAAGATCCACCTTATGGTGGCCACTGCGTGCATCCAGCATCCAGCAAATCCATCAGCAGTTTGCAACCAATTGGAATGTGTATCTGACTTGTATCTGTATGAATAATGTGTTGTACCATCGTACAGTTGGGGAGAAGAGAGGGAACGGCAAAGAATCCTAGCCGCTCCATGCTGCTGCATGCTGCTGCAACTTTTGGCATCTCAACATGTATCAATTCTGAGGCACTCCCTTGGCCCATGGGTCACCACCTCCACCCTTTGCACCAGGTTTGCGTCCACCAGTTGGGCCACGGCCCTTGAGCCCCAGCGGATATTTCTCCTCATGGCGCGTAGCAGCGCAGCATGGCCGTCTACTTCCCAGCGAGTTGGGAGTTCTATGGAGTTCTCGGAGCAAGCTCATGCAAACTCTGAAAGCAAGCGGTCCATTATAATCACGAAAACATATCCGTCCCCACTCTTTCCGAACAAACGAACAGAACGGTCCCCCAAGTCAACAGCCACGTTCGCCATCGAAGCCCACTCCCCTTGGTTCAGTCATGTTCAGTCGAATCCCCACTGGCTACTTCCCTCCATCTGGCATCTGACAGTGATGTGCCACAACCTGTTAGTCTCTTGTAACGGTGCGTAGTGCTATCCGATGCGAAGTTAAGGCTGACCAAACCAAAAGTATGATAAGTATGCACGAGTACTATCTAGCAGAATCTAGCATTTCTATGCTCTCTCTCTCTCTCTCTCTCCATGATTCTGTGGGTCAAAACAGGCCGGTGGTGAAGCTTTGCCTCTCTGGATCAATTTGCAATAGGTCATAGGTAGCACGATCGTGTAAGGTATTTGTGACGTCTTCCGTCTATGTTGTCTATGAAGCGAGTGTCCTCTCTCAAGACAAACAGGTGTGTTGAGTCTCCGCGGCAAGGTCTTCTTAAGAATTCTGAGAGCCCTACCATAGTTGGAGCACACATCGTGGTCCAAGAGTAGGCTCTCGAACCAATCAGCTCCTACACGCCAGTCGATGTTCAGGTAGAACACCAAATATGAAGCTACGATGTAGCCTTCCAGCAGCACATGCCCGACGGTGACTCTATATATATATATAATTATATATATATATAGATTCTGCTCAATTCTGCTTAGTTAAACATTGCAGGAATTGTCAGGATATTTTTGTCAGGATATTTCAGCAATGGTGTCATGAACCCTACCCTGACTGGGCAGGCCACGAGACCAGGAGCACGACCCAAGCATCATGGCATGCGAGGATAAAATCGGATGAACCGTATTTTGAGCTGCTGCCACTGCTGCATCCAAGATACGCCCTCGGTTTGCCATAAAGCCCGTCTCCAACAGTTCACGCATCAAGGCATCAACAAGTGGCACACCCGTCCTGGACGACGACAAGCAAATTCAACACAAGGGCAGAATGCGAAGGGGGGGTGAAGCAGCACTCTCAGGAGATACAAAACAACACCCTATGCCAAAGGCAATGATCATGAAGTCTCGGCATTCAACAGCAAACGCAGTAGTGTTAAACTCAACACCTTACCTGCGTCTTCCAGCCACTCCATGACGTGTCATGACTTGCGCACATTGGAAGACCATTGGAAGACGATGGCTCCTGCCCTCCTTCCACCTCTGCTCCACTTCTGCATTCCGCTTCCACGGCCTCCAGCGCTTTGCTGGTCCGGAAGGGAAGAACACCATCCGCCCAAAGTGGGCACCTCAAACGTGGGTGATGTGATGTGATGTGATGTGCTCATTTTGTCTTTGTAGTGTTGGCCAACGTTGTTGTCTTTGACCCTTCTTGTTGTGATCCTCCCTTTTCTTAGTCTTGTTATCTTGTTGTTCCTGTCGTAAATGCAGCAGTTGTATTCTGTCCAGCCATTTCTGCTAAATGTCGTTCAGTTGTTGGTCATGATAGTGATGGCAATGGTTTTTCGCTGCAAAGGTCCTCCTGGCGACAAAGGCTGGAATCCTCTCTGATATTGCGCCACAAATGGAACTTCAAGTGCAACTATGCCTATGCCATCCTATGCCCACACAGCGGCTCAGACTGACGGAGCACATCAAACCTTTTGCCAGGACACAATAAAAGCGAAAATAATCGCGCCAACACAGCTGAAAAATAAACTTCTGCACCTCACATTTGCCAAACATTGCCAAACCAAGCTCCACAAGTCAACAAAACTATTTCCTACATCTTCCAACTAAACATAGGTGAGCAAACGCTCGCGCAAAAGATGTGTGGGGGCCCATCAACAACAAACATGTGCTGAATATCAGAGCAAGCCACATGATCGAAGCGCCGATCCTGCGTCCAATATGCTCGGAATCCAGCAACATGGAAACAGAATGAGTCAAGAGTCAAGACTTGGTAACACACTCCTAATTACAGGTGCCGAAGAAGCAAAATTATAGAAATCTTGTCGTTGGACACCTGACAAAGACATGCAAAGACCTCCAAACCAACAATAATAGAGAACAATAGAATCGATGGACCACTACAATTTCCGAGAATGCAATGAGCTCCCAACAACCAATGCATGTCCCACAGTCTGTCCTCGTCCTTTCCATTTTCGCGCTCGAACCTCCAAAAATGACAGCAGCATCTATATGCATTTACTGCACGAATGTCGAGTGAATAGATCCTCTCCCCTCTCCCCACCATCCGGGTTGGCCAATTCTTTATTTGATTCAACATAACCGCCCTCGGTCGATACCTTCTTCCACTGTAGTTCAAGTGTTCCCCCCCCAAAAAAAACGTTCTTCATTATATAACAAATGCTTACGCTTGACTTCACCCCCGTGGTGTTTTGGATCTCATCGGGTCTAAAAAGTACATATCAAATACATTCAAATAGTCTGTATGGTACAGTAGGTGTTCAATTAGATTGCTTGGGTTCTAGGACAATGGGATATCACCCTTCCTTTAATTCTTTCCAAATAATCCTTTACAATCCTTTCTAATCCTTCATAACCCATTTCATTACCCTCACATTCTTTCAGCACATCATAGGGCCTGCACTGTTCAATGCCGAAGGGGCTGTGGGCTGCACCCGTCAAAAATTCTTGGGAGAGCACTGTTGAGCTCCACAAACTAATGAGGCTTTTGTGGGGCTTTGATTATAAATGACTCATGCCGATACTGAGACCTGATCGCCACAAGTTGTTTTCACTGCATCCTTGACACTCCGTGAATGAAGGGTGAGGGGAACTGAGAAGGATACAACATGCACAGGGAAGAATGAGAACTGGCATGACACGCTGGCAGCAAGAAACCTAAGAAACTGTAAGAAACTCCATGATCTTTCATGATTCATTACTTTCAATATACATATTTCCGCACAGGGTTTTGCGATCAACCCTCTGCTGGATGCCCACCTCTCAGCACGCCAAAACACGGTTCGCGGTGATAGGCAACCAATGGCCATCCAGGGTGAAAGGCGGCTGGTGCAATGCACATGAAGTTGATTGCGGGTTTGCTGATAACATCCCAGTCCTGTACATCTGCCATGCGGTGCACTAGCCCCCATGCGGTTAAAAGCTCTGCTCAAAAATATGCTAAACATTACCAAATCCGTTCATTTATTCAATTTATTCACAAAGAATCACACAGATCTGTCCTGATTTCGAACAGTAGCGTTCCAGTTGCTCCAGTGCTTGCTCTTCTCCACCCTTCCAGAAGTCTCCCGTGGATTCAGCTCGCTCCTGGTGCAAAAACAACTAGCCGACCCTGGAAGCTCATCAAATCTCAGCCTTCGTCTCTTGAACGACATGTGCAAAACATGTGCAAAACAAACAGAAGAATATAGAAGAATCAGAAGAAAAACAAACCCTGCCAGAAAAGCCGCAGCACCTTGAATCCCATCGCCTCCAATATGGAGCTCGTCTCTGGTCTCACTGCCTGAGAAAACCCATTGACTCCGGATGCTTCAGTCCGCTCCAGCATAAGGGAATATAATTATAAGATATTATAAGGGTAACATGCGAGCAAATTCAGAAGCTTCGGCACTGAATGTGATCATGTCCAATGGGAACCTGCAAGCTAGCAGAATCTTAGCCTCACCTTGACATTGGATTTGCTTTTTGGTGAATAAGCCAAGAAATGAACATGCGTAAAATGGATACATCATTGATAGATAGTTGTGATATTTTTTAACTTGCAGTATGTGTGTTGCCTGCAAACAAGGAGCCAAGATCTCTGCAGCATTGGCGTCAATCTTTGGAACTGGCGGCAGCTCTCCATGGCCTCATGCAACTAACATCAGCAGCATCGAGGTCGCTAAACTACTTGTAAATTGCACATAAAGTTTAAAGTTTAAAGTATCTTCCACCACAGAAAAATAATGCAGCAACATTAACATGTTTACACGATTCACGATATTATACGCTAGTCACATGCACACCTGACAGCATTGTTGTGATCATTCATTCATTCACCTTTAAAACATCAAACAAACATAAACAGCAAACGCCACAGTGGCTCAGCAACGGGTTCAGGTGCCTGGGGCTCTTAGCTCACGCCGCGGATGAACTTGGTTGCAGGTCTCATGATAAAACTTCCCAAAAGGTAGTGGCAACCATTCCTTCAGATCCTTAGTGGAAGCGCTTCTGGCCTGGAAGATACAGAACATATACTCAGATATGAACAATTACATACAATTACGAGCTTGTCTTGGCATGTCTTAGCATGATCCAGCCAGGTTTCGAAACCAAGATCATCTCTATGGCGCAATGTTTGGCCTCAAGCTCGTGGCCGTGAAGAGTTTTCAGTTCAGCGACTGCCCCTGCTGCCAAGTTACCAAAGTGGCGCCGGACATCTACACCATGTGGAAGGGCAGCATGCACTGCCTGGCAAACTGGGTCATGTCTGAATCCAATCAACTGATGAGTTTCTGGAATCCGGCTTGCAAACATCATCATCCAAAAACAACGGTGCCAAAAGAAAACATGAAACAAACCGACCCAATGACAACAGCACCTCTTCCACCTGCTGCTCATCGTGGGTGTCCTCTGCCTCAACAAGTTTACTGTTGCAAGTGAGTCAAGCAACGCACCGATCGCACCGAGGATTCCAACGGTGCCTTGGGCACACCGCGCCTGGTACAGCAGTACAGAGCCAGGTGCCAACAATCTAGGGAGCACCTGGCAGTTGCATTAGCCATAGCTTTGTTGCAGCAATGATATGCAATGATGCAAATTTTGGCCATTGACATCGGGTTCTCTATAATATCAATGATACCGATGATATCCATAGAAAGTGCTCTGAGAGCACCATAGAGCACCCAATAGCTTGGCGCATCTTGGCACTTTGGGTCGCACCTCTTCAGGCTGTCCCAAGGCTAGGTGCAGCTTGGAGCCGATCTTTTCCAAAGACTGGGATAAAGCCTTCAGAGATGAACAGTCACCAGAAACATCCAGAAACATCCAGAAACATCCAAACACCACCATTCAACCGATTCAACAACCTCCACATGCGAAAAAAACAAAGTATTGCGAATGGTTGTTATACTCATGTATGAATATAATATGTATACGTGAGGAAGGGAAAGCAGTTGATACATCACGATCTCGTCCTCCAACGCTGCACTTGTTTTTGATAGCTACAGTAAATGGTTTGCAGTTATTGCCTACCTCGTTCTCGCTATTGTTCCTAAGGTCCTACCTCGTCTTACAACCTAAATGTGTACTAAATAACATGATAAATATATAATATGATGCAATATGAATAAATATGATACAAAATAATATGGTTTTCTATTTTTGCCTGCGGTACACCCGAATATATTTTGGCACACAGAGGCAATTTCACGGGCACCTCCAGCGACTCTGCAATCAGCTCACTCCTGGCCATGGGTTGCTTGTTGCTTGCACTGTGAAGCTAATTCTACAAATATCTACAAATTATCTTGCCGATGCAATGGGGAATCCAATGATCTGGTGATATGGTGATATATATATATATACATACTATATATATATACGTATATATATATATATATCTCTCTCTCTCTCTCTCTCTCCATCGCCATGTGGTCCCCATGATGATGAGCATTTGTGGACATGTCCGATGTTTTCTAGGAATCACAGGATTGGATGCAAGAACCTGCACAAATCAACAAAGCCGGACACAATAGCTTGCAAAAGGATGCAAAAGGTAAAAAAGCGACAAACACGTACAACAGAACCACAACTGAAACTGAAAACTTGAAAAGGCCGGTCCCTGTGGGCTGCTGAAAACATTCGGTGAGCCCCTGTCACTGCACCATGAACAGCAAGCAGGATAACTCACCTGTGTACTCCACAGCGTCGGTGGTCGCCCCAAGAACTTCTCTCGTAATGTTGGGGATCGATGCAATACCTGGGCGGCAATGCCACGTTGACATGGGCGGAACAGGACTCCCCTTGCGGCTCTCTGCAGTTGGGCTTCAGTTGAGTTGGGTTTTCTCAACTGCAATCACTTCGGGCAGCTTGAATAGCTGCATTGCCAATCCAGGGATCTCCTGTCAGTGATATATGGAAAGTCACCAACAGCTGAAGACCAAGCTGCACCACAAGTAGCTCCGCAGCATTGCGAACTGCTTCACCGTGAAATATCTCCTTGCATGTTTGATACCCATTCTTGCTCTGCCCTGATTGCAGGTACATGATGATCTAAATGAATTCATACTATTACAGTAAATGGTGGGCAGTCGAAAGTACGAGCTTTTTTCATCGCATGCCTGAAGTGAGTAGCAAATGCGAAAAGACTCTGATTTCAAAGTGGGTTTCTTTGACCCAAGACAAGCAAAGCAGGGCAATGCTAAAGAGCTACACTGCATAGTGTCAGCAAGGCACAACTGGTAGTCAGCTTGAAGAATGGAAGCCTACTGAGGTCTGCTGGTCAACTACTTCCCCAACTCTTGCAGCATTTTGTAGCCATGTCTGCAAGGATGAGCCTACTTGATCTACTTGATACTATGCCAACACCAAATGAAGACTCACTACTCGCTTCACTCCATTGAAAACTTCACAAGCAACATGTTGAGCAGGATGGTCATCAAGAGTACCTGGCACTGCAGGCTTGAAGCCTACGCAGAGCGAGCGCCAAAGCAATACACGACCACGTCGAGGTCGATAACGAGCTTTCAGATTTGGGAACTCAGTGTACCCTCCCTGAAAATCTTCGTTGAGATAGATCAGCGCTTGACATGCCCAACCACTGTCCACGTGAGCTTTGAAGTTCGCCTCATGTTTTTACTCCGCAGGTGCAACATGATGCAATCTCTCTGTAAAGAGCAAACTGGCCATCATGCGAAGGATTCCAACGGGAGAGGAATCAAAGAAATGCATGCATGGTATGTCATATGAGTCATATGTTTCGGCATGATGTCTAACAGCAATGTATGACACAGTTTGATGACGCGCACACACACACACACGCACACATTCGGGAAGTCACGTATAGAACGCATTTAGCTTTATATAATAAATATATTATAAATAATATATATCAATATATTTCAAAATATATGAACATATATTAAAATATATAATAAGATTATATCATTCTTATTCTCATTCATTCTGATTCATTCTTCATCATTCTTCCATATTCTTCCACTTCCCAGCCTTCTCAAAGTATTGCAGGACCCGGAGGTCTTGGGAGGGCCTGGCACGTCCAGACTTCCCTGCTGCCTTTTGAATCCAGCCAGGCCAAGCTTTCGGTACCTCTTGGATGCATCGTTGATGTAAGCCTCCGGATACGATCAACGCAGGCGTGGAAATCTTGGAAGAAACTGACATTTGGTGAATCGGGAGTTGTATGAGTTGTGTGAGTTGTATGAGACCCTGGTGTTTAGTTGGGGATGTTTGGGGCAACTGTACGCACTAGTCACTAAGGACTGCCACTGGGCATCACTGGGCTAACAAAAAAAAACAATAAAAACACAATAAAAAAACAAAACAAACTTACTTCTGAATTTTTGACAAAAAACGATTGTACACCTCACGCTCGGGTTCTGGCAGTGCCTCTCGGCGAATCAAAACAGAAACAAGACCTCCACTGAGGGCCTCTCCATAGGCGCAATCACCTCGAGACTTGTCACCCAACTCTTCCCGCCTATCATGCAAACTATCACAGAAAAGGAGGAATTCATCCTCAATTTCAAAGCTGTAAACAAAGCCTGTCTCATCCTCCACAGTTCCATCGGGAGTCACTTGGATCACTTCGCTGACTTCGCTGACTTTGCCAAGTTCTTTCGGGAGTCGTCGCCACTGGACTTTCCGTAGCGAATTCCAACTTTCCTCGGCATCCTCAAAACGCAGCAGGAATTTGCGGCGGCTCGTCATGGTCCCGCTCCCTGAGTCTCGCACCGCGGCCACCAAGGCCTTGAACCATAGAAATTTCACGCCGACGTTGCGGTCGCCATATCCAGCGCCCGTGGAATTCGTGGTCGACTGCTCTGACTGCTCTGACTGCTCTGACTGCTCTGAATGACAAGGCCATTGCACTTCAATCCAATCGCCCACTGCAAGTGCTGAGTCACCAGCTTGGTCACCAGATGAGTCACCAGCCATAGCGACTGGACATGAGATTTCAGATCCGGACCAGAGGTAGTCAAGCTTCAAATGTTTAACATTTCGAAGAACATCGAATAATGTTGAACTGTTGTGTTCCTGTTCAAGCCTTTTGCTAATAGGTTTGACTGGGTTTGTGCCATGGAGAAAGGTTTCTGCGGGGGTTCATTTTCCAGAGTTGCCAGTTGTTTCAACACAATTCAGCCAAACTATCCATATCCCTGCATGGGCTTTGAGGATTGGATTTCCTTGTGACAGCCATCCCTGAAATCTTGCGGTCAATTGCAGTAGGCTATGTCACATGGTTTCCCGTGACCAACTTATTTTTCATCCGCAGGTGGATCCTCCACGTGCAGGTCGTAGACAGTTGTCATGGCTCTACCCAAGATTATCCAGCATGTCAAAATGTCCTAACCATCCCCAACCCTGGAGTCTCATTGTCGCGCAAGCGCAAGTCGTTCCGAAGCCATGCAATAGCACCGCGCACCATGATGCTGTATCAGCGGTCTTTTTAAGCTCATAGATCCGCGTGCTTGAAAATTTGATGCGCATTCAGGATTCAAATCTCATTCAAGAATTCAAGAAGTGGACTTCTTTGACTTGTTGGGATACCACATAGACATAGCTTTGTTGATGCTGGCAAGTCTGCAGCATTTTTGGGCTGGTAGCGTAGAATGCAACTGCACATGATTAAGAGATGTATAATTAGAGAGAATGCACACATCTGTGTTCATCATCTATCATCATGTGCTCATCTTGGATTGTCCTGGTGCCTCGAGCCTCAACATGGAGTGCCAAATTCAGCTGGAATTCACCGCTGCCTTGTTGCTCTACCGACTTTGTGGTCCAGCGATATCCAGCAAATCCAAACACATCCACAAGCAAAGCCATGAGAAATCAAACCATGTAACTATACGATAATTGCACTTTGACTTTGCATTGGATGTACCCCATTGAAGAACAACACCGTCAATTAGTTGCCAGCCAGCCTCTGAGATGCAAACTCTCCCAGCCTCATCTCTGCACATTGGGATACCTGGCAAATATTTCAAGTAGTCATTTTAGATCATTTTAGTCCCGGAGTCTCTCCATCCCAGGAAAAGCTTCTCCTCTACTTTGACGGAGCCTTGTGGCAGCTGCATTTGAGTGGCGCTATGTGATGTCATTGTGAGGGGAAGTTCTGTAATGGTCAAAGCATGTTACGCCACAGGCATACCACTCGCATAATTGAACTCTTTTTCGTCACTTCTCTGCGATTGGTAACAGGATTGGCGGCCAAGCAACTGCACGAAGTTCAGTGGCCAAAGTCACACAACCTATTTGTATTATTCATGATTGACCGTGATCGACTTCAGTTTGCCCAAGATGCCAAGAGGTCTTGCAGCCCCTAGGCAGTGCCATTGCGAGGTCATTCTAGATTCCATACATGATTCTAGTTAATGCATGTTAGTGCAAGGTATTCCGTGATTGTACGGGCACTGGCACTTTCACTTCCAAGCGGTGCAGTGCCCCCACATCCAATTAATGGCACCCCACAGGTTGCCACTCCGCATCCCAGCCGTATTCTTCGACCTGCGGGATGCGTCTGCCGTGCAAGATCAACTCCACGGCCGGGCCATCACAGTGTCGCATGGACATTGAACAAATTGATCATCTCTCACCATCTTTGACGATTCTTAACCATTCTTAACCATTCTTAACCCATTCTATACCCATACTAATCTAATATAATCTAATATATATCTAATATATATCTAATATATATCTAATCAAACCTCCTCCTCCAGAATTTGCCTGTGACCCGGGATGACCTCATGGCGTGATACTCAGCAACACCTCCGTGACAGGAGGCTGTCGGAGGCTGTTCTATATACAAGTACAACACTGGTCACAGCTGGCGCGTGTGCTTTACAGGGCCAGGGCGGCCAGGGCGGACAGCGGCCACAATAAACACAGGGGATGAAGGTGCTGGGCATCGCGAGCAAACCCACGAGTGACAGCACCCAAACAAAAGCCAAAAGATGTCACAAGTAAAATAAGTAAAGAATTCGAAGCAGAGCTGACAACGGCTGCCAACCAACAACATTCCGTGTCTTGTTTGGGATTCAGCAGAAGTACCAGGAGCAGTCGAAAAGCCCAACAGCTTCCGCCGTGACTTTGAATACAGGGCTCCCCTGTCGGCTTAAAAGCCAAAGATGTCTGACCGGTAACCACATCTCTGGGAGACTTCCAGCAGGCGTACGATTTCACACGACATTGTCCGTCATTCCGGGCTGGAGGAACACTGAAGTCATCAAGAATCCAACAAGTTTTCATGGAAGCAGGGAATCTTTGCTTATCTTCATCTCATCAGCAAGTTTGGATGATGCTATTTAAAAATGCTATTTATCTCACCAGCACCGGAACAAGGCTATCAGCGTTCGAGGCCAGGCCATATCCTAATGCCACCGTCGCCGATCTTCAGGGCTTTGTGATGTTTATAGTACCTGGGTCGCGCAATGTCGCGCACTCACCACTCTATACATTGCAAGTATCATCACGTGTTCATACTGCGCATAGTGAAAGAGAAAAATAGAGCTGAGAGAGAGAGAGTGAGAGATTCAATGAGATTTATAATTTTATATGCATTACATACTGCAACATATTTTTATATTATATTATATTGTATTTTATTTTATTATTTTACAGTAATAATTACATAATAATCTCAATCTCTCTCTCTCTCTCTCTCCATCTCCATGAGTCTAGCCAAAGGCTAAAGGCGTGCCAAGTCCATATAGTAATATATAGTATAATAGATATGTGATATATTATAATGTTGTATCCTGATTAGTAGCTAGGTTCGCTATTGTGCCATTTTTTTCCAAATTATTCTGAACCCATGCATTGTTTGGCAGGTTCGCTATTGTGGCAAGAAATCTTGGGGGTGCAATTTTTTTGTCCAAAAACATGTTTGCGTAAAAAAATATGAACATTTTTCCCGAAAAAATATTGCTTTTCTCCCTGCCGCAAAAGAATCAGACCGCTTATTAAACCCTTATTAAAGAACAGTCTTTCCCACAAATTTCAAAGGCACTGGGCCATGAGAGGGTCCAATTCACTTTAGTAGGTTTGTTCTCAGGGTTCACAATTGCAGCAAACTTTTCCAGAGCTGATCCTGGAGCCAAGAGAAGAAAGAAAAGCCTTTTACAAAGGCAAACTTTTCTTTCTCTTTCTCTTTCTCTTTCCCTTTCTCGTTTCCTTTCTCTTTCTCTTTCTCTTCTCCTTTCTCTTTCTCTTCTCCTTTCTCTTTCTCTTCCTCTTCTCCTTTCTCTTCCTCTTCCTCTTCTTCTTCCTCTTCCTCTCACCCTCTCTCCCTCTCTCTTTCTCTCGTTCCCTTTCTCTTGTCTTTCTCTTTCTCTTTCTCTTATTGCGTGGTTCATTAAGAAAAAAACTTAAGGTGGAAAAGGCAACGCAATCAACATGCTGAACCCCGCTTACTACAAGTACTACAAGTACATACAAGTACTACAAGTACTACAAGTTCATCGAAAAAAAAAAAAAAAACTAGATTTCAATTGTAGCCAATTGAAATCCTTACTTAAATGTAGTACTGTTTTTTCCCTGGGGAATCGCCTTTTTTGCGCACAACTCTAAAGAGGGTATAGCTATTGTTGAGGGGGGGGGGGCCTTACACCAATCAGGACGAAACATTATATTCTATTATATGCTTATATTAATTACTATTTTTTTAATTTTGCTAATTATATTAATATTCCTATTAATATTATAAATATATATAAATATATGATATTATACGAATCTACAGGGTCTTATAGGAATTTATCGGATATGCAGCTATGCAATGCACCATTGTGCAGCCATCTCCGCCAAGTCACGTGCCGCCAGGACGGTCATTCTCCATGCGGCGGCCATAGTTCTGCAAGAGCAGCTTGTCCTCGTGGTGGAGGCTTACCTGCAGGAACGTGCGACGCAAGATCAAACTGATCAAACTTCAACCCATCTGTGATATCTGTGATGCCATAGTCTGCTACAAAAAGCTTCACCAAGAGATGCCAAGAGACTGGATCAATCTGGAGCGTTTCGCCCACGCATATCCTGCCGTCTGGCAGAGCCTCCTGCTGTTCAATTCAGGAGTTTAATGCTTCTGTTTGGCATCTGAACGCCATGTCATCATATGTCATCTGGGCGCAACAGAGCTTCATGCTGTTTGATCACAATATTTCTCAGATGTCCCTACATGGCTGATGCAGAGCATGCGGAATGATCATCCCACTAGTTGTCACAGAGCTTCAAGTTTCTGTACTGATCAACTTTAGTTGTTGGCCGCTGACCACCAGCTGGCCAAACAAAATAGAACTTGATGCCTGATGGCAACCTTTTACAGTACGTAGGTGTCTGTGCGGATAAATGATGCTGACCATCCGCGTTGTCAGATCCACCATGGATTGGTGGATTGTCCTGAATTTCATGCACCTTCCCTTGGAAGACCACATATTTAAAGTCCTCCGCCTGCAGCAATCACAGCGACTGGATGTGATTGGCATCATGTTCATGGAACATCGTTAAGCACAATTGTCCTTGGCCGAACTGCTCACAACCCATGAAAATCTAACAAATGTTTGCAATGTCCGTGGATGAAGCCAATGAAGCCCGTTGCTTGTGCAAAAACTATGGTGGATTCTGGGCCCGGTGGCAATCATTGTTTTGCAAGGATCCCATCACTATCAGCATCAATGAGCCGACTGAGCCTGCCAGTTACTCAAGCTGTAGCTCTTGCAGTATGTCTGGTAGCGCTCTGCCCACACTTCCTTGGAAACAAGGCTGGGAGATGCTGGGAACTGTTTATTTATGGTGGGATCCAAGACCATGGGCTCGAATGCGCATCCTTTGGAAAGGAAAACGGATACGGAAATGGACAGTGCTGCAATAAACACCATATATCATATAAACATATATAAACACCATTCGACAAGCTGCTTCATAGTACACACCTCTTTTGTTGAAGTACTGAATGATTTCGTCCACGGATGTATCGCTTTTGACATCGAAGGTGTTGCCTTCAGTCACCAGCACATCCAAGATCTTACTCACCTGAGAGGCAGCCAAGCTCAGAATGTCACAGGAACAAGCAACTACAATCAAAATGAATCAAATACATTCCATCTCGGATGCATTATACAGTATCTCGAAGAATGTTCGCAAATGGCAGAGAGCCCTTGTGATTTCAAACAAAGCGGCATATTCCAGCGGAAACCAGCGCCCCCGCTGTGCATGAAGTCCATCAAACAGCTTCCTGGCTTTGCAGCAGGTCATGGGTCAATCATGGTCAATCTGTCATGTTTTGATAGGTCAACAGAAATATCAGAAATGGCTCCGGTGTATGAAGTTTGTTGAAACTCCACCAGGAGAGGACCCGTCTGCTACCACAACAACTGGCCAAGCCATGCCAGAGCATCTGATGGTGAAATGGCATCAATGGCAAAACAATCCACTGCATATGCAACCTAGGCAGCACGAAGGCAGCTGAGACAGCTGAGACAATCACATTCAACTAATTTGTTAAGAAACATGATCCAGCATCATCGTCATGGCTAATTTTCTTTGTTTTCCTCCGTCATAAGAATGCAGAAAACACTGTTCACAAATGTTCATAGTGAAGCAACCGAAACGAACCTCCCCTTGACACCTTGACATTCTCGACATGTGCCACTTTTGAGTCGGGCCAAGTGACTGGAACTGCGAAGGTGGCGAGTTGAAACCACCTCAGCGGAGAAACACTGCCCTAGGGCCCCCTAAGGATCCTAAGGTAATGCCACTGCTGCCACTGGTCGATGATCAAATGGAAAATTGCGCCAGGCACCACATGGGACCTGGTCAAAATCTATGGTCCCCTGGGCATCCCTGGGCCTCAAGCTTCCAGGTGACCCATATCCAGATGTCACCGAGCGACAAATGATGTTATCTCGAACCATCTCTGGGGTGACTCCTTCTCCTGATCGCACGCTCAGCTGCGAAGAATGCCAGAGTCAGGTGTTCAGCATTGCAGAATTTAGACAGTAAATGTGCGGTATTCACATTTTCACATTAGCGATCCATCGGTGCCACAAGGGTGTCAACAGTCAAAATGGTTCGATGCGTGCACATACGGCGTAGTCAAATAAAGACGGATCCGAATTTAACATGACCAAACACACCCATAGACTCTCATCTCAGCAGGAGACTGCATGAGCCGTCATAACCAAGTGTCGCGTCTGATTGATTTGCCATTGACACTGCCAAACAAAAATAAACTTGGCCAAGTAATGCCAAGTGATGCCAAGTGATGCCAAGTGATGCCAAGTAATGCCAAGTAATGCCAAGTGGCTGTAGACAAACTTCCTCCATCGCTCGTTGGCCCAAAAGGACAACGTCGCCTGCCAGGCCTCGTGCACCATTTCATCCAAAAGGCCTCGCAGTCGTGCCCCGAGATGGAAGAGTTCGCTGAGCATCCAAACACTACGGAGTCACTACGGTGATGGCAACCATGTATTTATCTATTATGATATATTAATATATATTATGTATCTGTATGATTATCTAATATATTGTATAGCGCAACAATGAACAAAGATGAACATAAAACTGCAGAATACTACAAATCTGTATCCTCCCTTTCCCCTTGCCATCAACGATTTCATTGATACTGACGGGAAAATGTGCTCAAAATCTAGCAACTCAATGTGGCTTGCACAAATACTGCCCGCAATTCTGTGCGAAGGCCAAATGTTAACATGTGCTACACTTCTCCAACGACTGAATGCAATTTCACAAATACTGATTGCAATGCTACGTGAACACATGGTTCTGCCGTACAATTTGAGAGCAGGCACTTAACTTACATATGCTTATAGAACAATTATATAACAGCTTTGTCAAGTCAAGGTGTTGCGCTCAGGAAATTCTACGAACTTTGTAATTGCCTACCGTCCACCTTGTCCACCTTGTCCACCCACAGTGGCTCCCTTGGCTCACTTCACATCTGACCACAGATCAAATGCCTCGCGCTGTGACTGGATCTCGAAGGAGCCAGCGCCAGTCTTGGCAATAGTGACTGGTCAGCAGGGCATTCAAGTGGCAGCTGGACCTTGGAAACCAATGGAAACGATTGGAAACATTTGGAAAGTGGTCATAGAGCCAGTGCGGCTGCCGTTGCATCTGCCCAAGTGCAAGGCTGAACCAAACATAACCATACCATGATGTGAGCAAATTTTGTCAAACTTGGCCTCACCCCGCCGATTTCGCTTCAGTGCAACCCTAGGAACTGTGACAGTCTGGTCTGATCTCAATGATCTCATGATCTTAATTATGACCGTTAAGACTCGGCTGCAGATAGTATCAAAAGACGGGCAGGGCGTCACTCAGCCATGATGCATGGCAAGCAGGTCATCAAAGACAATGACGTTGTCAGTTTGCCTGGAAAGGAAAGGATGGAAAGGATTGGAAAGGAAAGGATGGAAAGGATTGGGAAGATAAATCCATATGATGCCATATGAGAATATGAAATGAGGGGCCCGAGATGTCTCGAATATCTCAAATATATCTCAATATATCTCAAATATCCTCAACCTCGGAGAAGCCTTAATTTAAGCCTTAATGTATCACCAACGAACGGTCCATCCTGGATCCACCTGGTTCGGTCCGGCCTTCTGAGCGAGATCATCAAGGGTAATTTCAGGGTGCGCTCCACCCCGAAAATAAAACCCATCATTACCTCGGCACAGTTTGACAAGCCCGAACTAACCAATCGAGCAGATTGGCATCACCTATATGAATCATATACAATCATATGATATTTGCAGGCAATCATTTGCAACGGCAACAGCACCTGTGTCAGTGCCAAGGAGCGTTCTCCGTTTGCGTGACTGGCACATCGGCAAGACTAGTTCCGCATGCCTGACATGCCTGAAGAGCAAGAGGTGACATGGCCATCCCAGCACCAACTGTCCTCCATCACGAATATTAATACTGTACACATCTGTACAATGTACAACATACAAATAGACATGATCTTGGATCATCGCACTGCTGAGTCATTTGGTGGCACTGTGTCCTGCGTGTAGGGTAACACCTGCAATGAATCAACATTTAAAAATTGGGCAACGCCCCTACGACATCCTATGCCCCTGGAGTAGAAACCATCTCTTTCCTAAGTCAGCCCACCCTTTGCACGTCCAATTGTCTTGACAGACATCGGCAGCCTTCTGGGTATTGGCGCACGGTCGGCCGCATTTGACACACACCTGAAGGACGGGTCAGGTGCCGTATTGTGCATGACACGCACACACACACACACACTCCATATATATATATATATGTGTGTGAATTATATATGCATACCAACCCCAATCTGAATCCCAATACCCATACCATACCATACAAATACAATACCATGCCATACCATGCCATACCATGTTTTAACGCTACCATATCATACTATCTTACGTTGCGTTACATCACATCACATCACATAACATCACAACACATCACAACAAATCACAACACATCACAACACATCACAACACATCACAACACATCACATCACATCACAACACATCACAACACATCACAACACATCACATCACATCACATCACATGACATCACATCACATCACATCACATCACATGCAGCACATCACATCGCATCGCATCACATTACATGGCGTACCATTTCATACAATTTCATGCCATAACAAAATATTAATTATATTGCATTGCATTGCGTTACATCGCCTTATATTGCATTACATTACATACACGTTACGACACGTTTACGTTACGTTACATTACGTTACGCTATGTTGCATCACCTTACATTACCTTACCTATAACAGTACATAACAAGATAGCAGAACGTAACACAACAGTTGTGACACAACATAACTCAACATAACAAAACAAAACATCACATGATACACATACGCACAAAGCATAACTACAAAGCATAACTACAAAGCATAACTACAAAGCATAACTACAAAGCATAACTATATGCATATGTTATAGCTATATCTTTATTGCTATTATTGCTATCTTTGTTTTATTCATTATCATTATCGTTATTGTTATTATTGTTGCATGTATATATATATATAATCATATCTCGGGTAAAGCTGCTGCAAGCAAGGGAAGCCTCAGTGTATGCAATATCACAAAATCATACAAAATCAAACTTGGAGGAAAACTGGAATCAACAACATGTTTCTGACTACAGCATCATCCGGCTAGCAGAGGCAGCAACACACACCGAGTGAGATTTCTGTTCGGAATGTTGACAAATGCTGTCAGCATATAACAGCAATAGGCCCACAAATGTACAAACGCCAATATGTTGATGCGATCCCATTGCACCTTGACATCATTGTAAAGGTATCTGCTCAACCTGAAGCTATTCAAGCTGCACCGTCAAGTCAACAACTGGATGCAAAGCAAGTCTTGACCAGTTCGCTCGGAGTGAAAAGCCCTGGCTGATTGATTGGGGGTTGCCACCAAAATTGATAAATAATGATAAATATACAATTTCACCCGCAAGCATTTGATATGAAATAATATTATATAATTGATTTTAATTGCAAGTAAGCCAACCAGTGGTTGCTTAATCCAAGGTTTACATCAGATTCTGACGCCATTCCAGGGCCCATGTTGGGTTCCCGGGCTCGGCATTACTCTGCGCCAGGCTGTCCAGGGTGCCGTTCACCGGGGCCGTCAGCTGTTCCGAGTTGCTGGCGATAGCTGGGAAGGCGCCCACAAACCTTGGGGACTGCCACTGGATTGGTTGATGGATTGGTTGAAGAGAAATTTTGGAAAAAAATGAGGAAAAACAACAAGAAGTCATGTTCTTGTTTGTCCGGATGTCCCATAAACGAAGCCATCGATGGACCAACTATGTCCTCATGATCTCTTCTTGTGATGATTGTCTATTTGCTATTATTTCCCATCTCATGAGTCCTTACAAAATCTTACAAATTCAAGACCCAGAATGCAACCTCGCAAACTTACAGGCCTGGCAAAAACATGCAAAAGCGATCTGTTTGCTTTCAATATGGCATGGAACAAGCTGCAGTGGAAAGTGGCAACCCTGACCCTGCCCTGGAAAAACATGAAAACTAATCTATTGCGCTCTGGCCCCTTGATACAGACATCTACCGACAACAGTCTGGCATTATAACATTTGTAGCTCCGAGACCCTGCGAAGTACCAGCCGTTCTCGCCAGGAACCACTGTCCTTGGCGAAGGTTGCCACTGCAGAGACAACCCTAATACATATCATACTGTCTTTAATTCCTTTCGACTTTACATTGTCGAAACACAGTGCTTCTGCAAGAGCTTCCAGGCTTCTGCAATCTTCCGCAGGCCTTCCGCAATGCGAACCCTCGCTTCCGCGAAACTGGTGTCTCGACCGCTCGCAAGCTTCCACGATGCAAATCCCCGGGGGGAAATAACCAGAAAAACACAACTCTCAGCTGGAAACGCAGACATTGGAAGCATGTGCCATACAGTACTGCCACACTCTAGTGTGCAGTATGCATTGTATCTTGATATCATGTACAACTGTTCATCGACGGGAAATCTTCATAGAAAATCATAGAAGTACATCGATGCCCGCTTTATGAGTGTTTATATATGTGTTTTTATTTTTCGGATGAAATCTTTCGGCTCTTGTTTGTGTCCACCCCGACTAGCAACTATAGCAACATCTACAGCAGTGGCAACCCCTGCCAATTAAGATACTTAAGGCATATTGAATCATATTGAGGCCCTTTAAGGAAGCGCTCGCAAAACGGATCAAGCCGTCAGCTGCGTACTTTGGCCATGTCTCTCTCTTGGCGGGTCGGATGGTGTTCGGTCGTCGTCGATCATCTCGATGTCAGTCTTTGCATGTCTCACCACGCAAGGGCAGGAAATCCCAAAACTACCAAAGAGTCCTCGGTGTCCCAACCCAGCGTACAGTAGGCATCAGAGGGCCAAATAAAGCAAACATAAGCAAACACCTAGGAAATGCAATACATACCGTAGCGAAATCAATGTAAGATAGTGTAATGTAATGGATGGAATGGTAACGTCGTGCAATTTTGTGTGTGTGTGATCGGAATACGTACACAGGCAGAGCTTTACCTCTCCATATGTTCCAAAAAAGATGACACACATATACAACTCCAGGTCGTGCGCATAAATCGTTGCAACTCTTGCCTGCCTCTCATGTGGGTTTATGTTGTGACATGTGAGAAAATGCAGCGTCACCCTAATGTGGATGAAAATGGACCAACAGTTGAGCTCCAATTCGCTCCCATCTCCATTCATTTCCTACCACTATAGCAGGATATAGCAGGCGTTCGGCGTTCGGCGTTCGTCTTTACATTTACAATTTGCATCAATTTGCATCCTGGACCATTCCTGGACCTGCACGACAGCTGCACTCATTTTCAACTGCTAGCGGCCAGTCAGAATCATTGACAGCTCCTGCACATGTTCATCAAGCAAACCATATTTGGGATCTGTCCTGACAAATTGTTCTCCAATGGTGGGATCGATGCCCATCAAATCCCAGCAGTCAACAATTGCCCAGTGGTCCACCCAAGTGTTGCTCTCCAACCACGCTCCGATCTCCAAGAGCCGCTGTTCCAACTCGTCAGCTCCATGGCCCTGGCCATCAGGCGTTGCAGACATGGCCTGTGCTGCCCAGGGGATCCCTGACCGAACCAAGGCGGAGGCCAAACGCCCCCAGTAGCGCTCATCCAAACGCCAGCGACTGGTCAAAACAAGGCAACAGCCCTGTTTCATGACCTTGGCAAGTCTCGTCAAATGACATTGCTCTGGCCTTCCACATGTGGACACTGAAAAAGCCGAGTCCACCATATTTAGAACACCATCAACGTTCAGGAAGAGGGCTGAGTTGCTACATGGCCACCTGCTTTGCGCTTGCTTCATCTTCTGTCGACGTAGCATCTCCGGTCTGTCACAAGATCGGATCCCATCATCCTCTGCAGTTGGCTGGAACGCTCTAGAAGGCTTCCAGCGTTCACTGAGCTCTGACTCGAAATTGATCCGATCTTGAAAGAATAGGGGTTCTTCCGGCTGGTAGGCTTTCAAACGAAACTGGTGATACACCGCTTGGAACATCTTATCTCCGTGGTTGTACATGGGCAGGGTGTGCTTAACCAGCAGCTCTGCCACCTTTCTGGTCACCACATAGGCATGTCGGCCCAAGGCCTCAACGGAACGAAACACGGAGCCGTTTGTATTGACCGGTTGGCGAGCTGCACGACTTTCACGCACGAAACCGAGATGCAGCAAATCAAAATCTTGGGGCACTTGCGACAGGAAGTGGCTCAAATCCTCACGAAGAGACTCTGGTCCTGCTTCCAAGTCATCCTCGAAAATCAAAGCAAAGAGTTTCTCTCTCTGAGCAAGGAATCTCTCCAAAATGTTCAAGTGTCCTAAATGACAGGCAACTTTGCCCTCAGGAAAATATTCAACATCCTGCCAAACAACGTCTAAGTATTCAGGCAGCACCACACCGGCGGAGATCAAGCGTTGCAGATCGAAGGAGCTTTTGTCAGGTCCATCTACAAGCTGAGCGTGGAATCCCCATCTGGTCATGAGCGATGCAGCGTGTTCTTTCCGCGATGGGATGCACAAGACATATACCTGAGTCTGGGAAAGGATGTCGATAGAACTGATAGAACTGGCACCAGCTTGCGAAACCGCTGACCATCGTGGCATGGCTGCTCCATGCGCTTCAACAAAGGAAAGCTGATAAGAGTTGGCACGGCAGGAGTGGAACTGTGCAAATGAAAACACACAGTGATTCAAATGCTGCTGGACATCACAAGGTTGGGAATAAAACTGTTTCATCTGAAGAAACAAAAGCATTGCCTATGCACTACAGTTATTATCAAATCAAGGACTTTGCAAAGCAGCAGGGGGCAACAGCTTAGTTTTCCAGGGTCTTGAAAACTGTGCTACTGTGATGATATCATGCCATTTTTGTTCTGCTACTGGCGAGCCATGTGCAGCAACCTCCCTCCGACTTGTGAAATGTCGTCGCATAAGAACGAACATCAAACACCAGCGTGGTTCAAAATTGGTGGCAACCCTGCATCTTGTTCTCCATCCATGGACAAGTATGGACAAGACAATACAAAATTTGATGTCACTTGCCAGCTGCTCCTGACTGTTGCTGCCAAGTTTCTCAGTACCTCAGTGCGAATTGTCTTTAATCACTGGGCACAACATTGAAACTCTATCCTGCAAATGTCCGAAGCGGTAAGGAACAAATGGCAAAGTACAGAATGAGCGAAACATGACGTGTCTTGTGGTGTCTTCTTGTGTCTTTTTGCTCCTATGATGGCATCAATTTGCACGCATGTGCCATGTTCAGAATATTATGGTATATGGGTATGGTCATCCATGATAATTATAACACATATGCCGGTATATATTTGTATAATATGTATATATATATATATAAATATATGAACCCCTTTCATCACTGGATTGAGACCACCCTCATTTATGGGACAGTAAACCATGTTTTGACGGTGGCACACAAGTGGAGTCCTTCGCATGACTTGCGTACAGACCAATGATATTCGATATCGGGCACATGTCGTGCCCAACCCACTGGTGCTTGACTTTACACTTTATTCCTTACATCACCATGACTTTGACAGATAGCACAAGGTTGATCAATGTTGGGCCGTAGGCTCCATTCATGAACCTGCCGGAAAAAACAACTCATCATGATTTTTGAATGGTATTTTTGGAGTGCCATCAGGGTGTCTCTTAATGGTTGCCCAAGCTGCAGCCGTCTTGATGTTCCATGCTTCCATGCCTCAGAAAAAACACGCATCTCCAAATCTGGTGTCCAGTCATTGGTCCAACAAAATGCTCTCACACCTGCTTGATTGAAATTGTGAAGGCCACTGATTCGTTGCCATCATTAGAAACCGCGCCTAGTGACACTGGACTGGCACTGCACTCCATGTTATGAGATGGCGCCTTTGCAATCCTGCGCCCTACACTATCTACACTCACCAAACACACTGGGCACCAGACCATCGGCACACAAAAGCTTGGCGTTTCAAAGTCTCAAAAGAACCCTGATTCTCAGCTAGGTCACCCTTGAGCCACACATGAGGGGCATATGGCATATATATGTGTACATATTGTACACGTGTACGTAACTGTATGTATCGTGTAAATCTATAGCCGCGCCGCGTGATGGTGGCTCTCGGCTGCAAGATTCAATTGACCCATGCGGATCCCAGCAAAGGAACCAGCGGGTATCATTTGAGGTAATCAGTTGCAGGATAAAAAAAATCATGAAACCCGATTGCTGCAACGCAACTATTGAAACCGAAAAATGCAAACAGGTACAAAAAGGTACAAGAAAAGCATGCTAAGTTCTGATGTCATCAGACATCTTTGGGCTCTGGATCCATCACAATCCCAACTTCAACAGCCTCTGAGAAGCTCCGGAGCAGTTCAGCAGTCCTAAGATTGGCTGATTCTTGACAGCCATTCAGCTCAAAGAAATGCCCGGAATGACACGTGCGGCACTGTGTAAAAGATTGTAAAAGCAAGGACAAGTAATATATATATATGTTCATCTGTGATACAACTCAGCAACCCCGTGAAATCAGAGCACGCATCTTGAAGAATGAGTTGCAACTAGGAACCTCCCACTTTTCTGCAACTGAGTCCAAAACATTGGGCATTCCCGGCAATTTTCCTGTCTGGTGGGCAGCTGATCGTCACATACATATGTTTTGTATGAACTACACAATTCGCTCAAATGTCACAAGGCTAATGAATTGACAAAGGTGAGACCAACAAACACATCCATTTCCAAATTTGACTTAGGAGTCGCAAACCAAATGTTGTTTATTGACCATGAGCTTATGAGACATCAGAAAGCGTAAGCCTGAGCTACAATATACAGCAGCTGGATGGCCAAATATGTGACATTGATGTTACTGGACCTAGGGGGAAATGGGAATCGACAGGATGCCAGTTGGTCCTCGCACTCATCTGAGTCACCCAACAAAACCACCTCATGGAGCCAATGAGCTCGGCACAAACTATCACAGCTGATCAACAGGTATTGTCGGGTTTGTCCAATAGAAATAGAATGCTTTCAACATGTCCGGAGAAGAAATTTACCTGGGAACCACTTCGGGCTGATCCAGAAATAAGCAATAATTCAATGAGTTCACTCGACAATCCCATTGCTCTGCCGACGTGGCCTCTCTCCACTCACCTGTAGATACGAGGTCTGCATCATGCCGCCTCGGCAATAGGTGATAGCGCAGCTGGTAACAACTAAGCAACAACAACCAAGCAACTTTTCACCCACAACAAGAAAACTAAACACATGCAATATCTTCAAGCCACTTCTTCTCAAACATGCAAATGATAACCACACATTGTTGGCAAAATGATATGATTCATAAGTCATAACTGCATGATATATCCATCCTGGTGACACAGAATGAGCACCATCCTGTTATAGTTGCAGTAGTTGCACTGAAGTTTTTGACATTAAAATGCCCTGGGCGATTCTGGGTGCCTAACGAATTTTCATTGCCCCTGTGTGCGGAGCCCACGCTGCTCCACCTGGATCGACAAGGAGCTCCCAGTCACTTGCTCCCAGTGTGATAGCATTTACGGCTGGAGTTAGAGCCAACTTCCAGGGTTTGAAAACCAGCTGTGGTGCTACAAGAGCATTTTTTTTCAAAGTCAGATCTGATCTACGCAGCTGAGATCGTTTTGCACCTGCTCTTGTTGAACGCTTCCAGCTCACCCCTGATGGCCTCAGCAGGCAGGGGCTCAGTCACCATAGCAGTTTCATCTGGCACCCTTCAAACCAAAGCAATGGTGAAGGGTGCCATTCACCCTTCACATCCCTTCACCAATTTCACCAATTTTTCCGAGCATGAAGGGTTTTTCATTGCCACAGTTGCCAAAGCGTATAGCTGTGGCACCCAGCATGGAAATTCTTCTCCAGGGCATGAACCAGCCTTTGACTCTACAAAGCGCCACAGAGTTGCAGAAAAATAAAGCGATCCACACTTATCAAGCGGGTCACTTAAAACATATTTACAAACAGATTCTTAATTTGAGACAACCATCCCAGGTACGATTGAACATTCATAAAAATTGAACTTTTATGACACCACCAATCAAACACCGCTTCATACAAAGAAAAATATGAAATGTGCACACCTAATATTACGCATAAATGATATAATATGATATATAATCTATAAATATTCATAATTATCTGATAATAACTGTTATATACGATCAATTAATTTATAATGTATTTGCAATACACAAGTCTATTAATTGATATTAATAGATATTATTATGATTATTGTTATTATTATTATTGCTATTATTAAAATTATTATTATTATATATATGATACTATATGACATTATATTAAATAATGTGCACTGCAGCTGCGGAGCTCGAACAGCTGCGGGTCGTACCATGGCTGCGACCTGACCTGCCAATGATTTGATGGATATGACGGGTCATGGTGTCCCAGCATAACAAACTTGTGCATGTGCGATCTGTGCAAAATGCAACATCCCATTACATTCCCACTACAGTATCTTGTGAAATGCTAGGGTAGACTGCAGCTGGAGCCTTGGGATTGCTGGTAAAGTGCAAAGGACGCTGGAGGCAGTTGACCCAGTAGCCTCAGGTGGACACAGTTCGAAATCCGCAGTTCGATATTTCTCAACATCGACCCAACTCTAAGGCGAAAGCCACCTTGATCGACCAGTAGTTGGGCAACCCTCCTGAAATTGTGTTTTTTTTATGTTTTTCCGCAACAGCTCCAGAGGGGGAAAAATGCCCAAGAATATCCATGCGTTTCAAGATGGATTTGACGAGTTCGTGTTCATGAACAGTTCATCACGAGTTCATTGGACATTTGGCACCACAAGGTGCAATAAGCGTTTACCACATTACTTCAGATTACAGGTGTATTATGACGACATCCCCATTGCCACACAGCTAGATCCTGCATCTCTCCACATCATCTAGCTCGGAGGCTGCTTGCTGAAACTCCAAGTGGGCCTGGCGCTGGATAGACATGGAAAGCCAAGGTTCAGCATGGTTCGGCCACTATTGCTTTTCTGCCTGCAAACATGTGGATTGGAAGGATGCTGAAGCCATGCTAACATCATATGCCAGTTATAGTTTTCGCGGGACATCTTTGTTGTTATTTACTTTCACAACGCTTTCGCGGAGAACAGTTATGTGGGGGAGTATAATTCGTGGCGCTTTCGCGTCGCATGCTCTTCCGCGGGTTTTCGTGCCCAGCTATTTTCCCCTCGCCAAGACACCATAGGCTACTGTAACTCCCTGATAAACTTGTTCAAGGCATTTTAGAACGCTGCTCACTTGGCTTTAATTGACTCCTTGAGCAGGGAAAATTGGTGACACTGTACCCATCGCATGGCGGTTCGCTGTGGAAATCAGGTCGAACCAGTCGCATCCAGTCGCTTCCTCTATTTCCAACCGACATTCTCTCAATGAGGGTAAACGTGGTAAACAAGGGCAGGGCTCAGGCCACAGAGAAATGCTTGGACGCCTGTCTGAAACCGGGCTTCATGGCAATGGATTCTTCCAAGTGGTTTGCCGCCTGCCATGCAAGTTGCCCGGCCCGGAGCATTGCAAACAGGACGCACACGCAAGTGACAGCATGACAACGCAAACATGGCACATGAACTTGCAACCAAAAACATATATCCACCTAATACAAAATACACGGCTCACCCATCACTTGCGGCAGTAAGATTCAATCACCTCCGGCAGTAAGATAAAAATCAATTGTGGCATTAAGATTCAATCACTTGCGGCAGTAAGACTCTTCAAAAGCAATTACTTGCGGCCGTACGATTCTAGAACATTCTTACTGCCACAAGCGATTGGTTTTGCTCACAAGCGAGATAGGAGCCTGACGGGTGGGGGTGGGGTGGGGTGGGGTGGAGTGGAGCGGGATAATAACGTTCATGTTCCTGTACACGCACAGGCACGGCAACCTCATCATTTTTCTTGCTGTCCTGCAGACACAGGCGCGCTCTTTCATCGTCAGTTACTGGGGGGGGTGGGGTGGGGGGGGTGGGTGGGATAATAACGTTCATGTTCCTATACAAACACAGGCATGGCAAACTCATCATCTTTTTGTTGTCCTGCCGACACAGGCACTGCTCTTTCATCATCCGTTACCGGTGGGGTGGGGTGGGGTGGGATAATAACGTTCATGTTCCTGTACACACACAGGCACGGCAACCTCATCATCTTTCGTGCTGTCCCGCAGACACAGGCACTGCTGTTTTATCATCAGTTACCGGTGGGGTGTGGTGGGGTGGGGTGGGACAATAACGTTCATGTTCCTGTACACACACAGGCACGGCAACCTCATCATCTTTCTTGCTGTCCCGCAGACACAGGCACTGCTCTTTCATCATCAGTCACCGGTGGGGTGGGGTGGGTGGGGTGGGGTGGGATAATAACGTTCATGTTCCTGTACACGCACAGGCACGGCAGCCTCATTCTTGCTGTCCTGCAGACGCAGGCACTGCTCTTTCATCATCAGTTACCGGTGGGGTGGGGTGTGGTGGGGTGTGGTGGGGTGTGGTGGGATAATATCGTTCATGTTCCCGTACACACACAGGCACGGCAACCTCATCATCTTTCTTGCTGTCCTGCAGACACAGGCACTGCTTCTTCATGATCAGTTACAGGTGGGGGTGGGTGGGGTGGGGTTGGGTGGGATAATAACGTTCATGTTCCTGTACACACACAGGCACGGCAAACTCATCATCTTTCTTGCTGTCCTGCAGACACAGGCACTGCTCTTTCATCATCAGTTACCGATAAGGTGCGGTAGGACAATAACGTTCATGTTCCTGTACACACACAGGCACGGCAACCTCATCATCTTTCTTGCTGTCCTGCAGACACAAGCACTGCTGTTTTATCATCAGTTACCGGTGGGGTGTGGTGGGGTGTGGTGGGGTGTGGTGGGATAATATCGTTCATGTTCCCGTACACACACAGGCACGGCAACCTCATCATCTTTCTTGCTGTCCTGCAGACACAGGCACTGCTTCTTCATGATCAGTTACAGGTGGGGGTGGGTGGGGTGGGGTTGGGTGGGATAATAACGTTCATGTTCCTGTACACACACAGGCACGGCAAACTCATCATCTTTCTTGCTGTCTTGCAGACACAGGCACTGCTCTTTCTTGATCAGTTACCGATGGGGTGGGGTAGGACAATAACGTTCATGTTCCTGAAACCCAGCTGGAAAGTTGTAAGGATCAACAAAAACAGAGGGATGGATGAGAATCCATTGCTGACAATCCAAATTATCAAGCGCAACGGCTTCCATAAATCCATTCATCAGATTCTTGCTCCACGGGCAGTTCCACACGTAACAGACGAGGACAATGTATTAGCAAGAGACCCCAAACAGTTTGGGGCAAGTAAAAAAGTACTATAGTGTAGATGAAAATGATGATGAAGATGATGATGAAGATGATGTTGATGATGTTGATGATGGTGATGTTGAGGAGGATGATGAGGATGATGATGAGGAGAAGGTTGATGATGATGATGGGCTAGATATGTAAGTAAAGTTTCCACCCTAAACCCTCCCATGGAAATACACGGATCACTACGTTCCCTCAACGGCTACAAATCTAGTCGCAGTCGCGCCGTTCTATGTATATCCTAACGTGAGGCTATCACCACGGTATCTGGAACCAATATATCAACCGTCGCGTTATATATACCCAACTGCAAAACGACAGATATGAAAAACACAGCAGAGCTGAAATTCCACCTTGATAAAAGCCGTTTTTCTTTTTCTACTTTCATTTATTCTCTCTGGGTTGGATTCACACCAAATGCTATCAAAAGACATATGTTTTACCTATGGTAACCGAGTCGAATAGCCCCCAGATGTCGGAGGGTGAGCTAAAAAGTTGCTCCAACCCTCTTTGTTTGATCCACTTAAAAGGATACAGACATGATATAAACTTCAATCATCTTCAATCAAAACATCAGTAAAAACAGTGAAATCCTGTAGAAGAGAAAGAAGTTGACATAAACCTTATGTACGTCAGCGTTGCGATGTTTCCAGTGAATGTGTAGAATTCACATGAAATCACATGGATAGAAGACAACGCGTAGCGCAGCGTCCGCGTGGGGAGAGAGTAAAGAAACCGACGAGTGAGAGCCAAAAAGATATCATCAACGCAACGTCAAGTATGTGCGCAAGTGCTGCAAAGCAGCTCACTGCCACAAGCGATTGGTTTAATATACCCTGTCATCAAGGACGCCCCCTTACCGCCACAAGGGATCGATTTTTTACCGCCACAAGCGATTGAAAACAGACATGCGATCTTAGCAATCACCTGCGGCAGTAAAAAAATACTTGCGGCAGTACAAAAATGAACGTTTTTACTGAAACAAGCGATTGGCACATCTTTCCGCCACAAGCGAGGTACGAGCCACATACACTTAGCATGTGACGACATTAACATATAATAACAATAACATATAAATATTTTAGTACAGCAAAAAAATACGTATGTTTCCGTGCGCATTGAGCATGCATTGTGTGGTCATCGCGTGAACACTGTTTGTTTGCTGGTGCACAAGCATCCGTGGATGATCTTCGATTGACATTTTACGGACCCGATCTTGGCTGTCACAGGAGTCTGCATTAGACGGGTCTTCCAAACAAGATCGAAGAAGAGTCCCAACCTGTTCCGTACACTTTAGTCTTTCCAGTGCCATCCCTTTGAGGAATGGCAGCACCTGACAGCAACTTCATGCAAATGACTTGACTTCACCTTGGGTTCCCTATCAAACAAAGGGAGCAACCCCATCAACACTGAAAATGCCAGCTGGGAGCCAAGTCAATGTCAAACAAATCCCGCAAAAGACATCAAAAAAGAACATTTTTTGCAGAAGCTTCAGACGCTTTGCGGTTGGCTTCAGACACTTTCTGCTGGCTACTCATCTGAGCTTCTAGCAGGATCAACCTCAGCGGATGTCAAGAAAGGGCTTCAAAGCTCCAAAATAAAATTCCAGGGATCTCAGCTTGACATTTATGATGGTCATTTTATGTATATAGATACTATAATGCATTATAATTATAATACTTCCCATGTTGACGGCAGGTGACGGCAGCACATTGTTACATGTGGTTGTGGTCTTTGACTTGAACCACATCTCAAGAAAATATGCTTCGAGCGCGCGGGAATCTGAAGGCGAACTTCATAAAATGTTGAAATTCTGCGTGAAGTTGGCTACGAAAAACTTCCAATCAGTTGAGCTTATGGAGGTTCGCCCGGTTCAATCGCAGGATTACTATAGTTACAGTACAGGTGGACGTTGAAGGCAGGACCAATGGTGCTAGAATATGTGTTCCTGCATGGAACGCCGGGTCACAGCTAAGTCAGAAAAGGCAGGACCTGGGGGACTATGAAACCCAATGGAAACGCTTTAACGCTTACGGCTGGTAGACGTGAAAACACTTACTTCCAGAAGCCTCTTTCCAATGGAACGCCGGTACCCAAGCTACTAAACATATTTGGTTGTTCACACTGATGCTTCAGACCTGCCCAAACCACTTGAGCAAATCCCCATGTGAACTCCGCTTCTCAAGACTACTCCTGCCAGAATCTCATGCGCAGTGTGTTTTAATTCAGACTGGGACTCCGGATTCGCAAGTCAGGTTTGGACAGAAGGGTTGCATATCAAAAACTGTGGTGGAAAAGGATGCATTTATACGAGGTCCGCTACGAGGTCTATACGAGGTCTATACGAGGTCAGTCTATATGGTTTGTCCAGGAGCTCGCCATGAGCTTCTGAAGCGGGATTGCCCCGCTTGAGCTGGCACTTGTTGTCAAAACAATGAGCAGCTAAAACATGAGAATATCTCAGCTACTGATTCTTTCTCCCAACGGAACTCCGGCTAGGCAGACCTTTTGGGAATTGAACAGGCACACCTTTCACCACCTACTGTACTTGCAATATGTTCCATTCATTCGCATTGCTTTTGTTCATTTAGCATTTATTTCCTTCAATTTGCATTCATGTTCTTGCTTCTTGTATTCATGTCCTTTCATTTTAATTGCATGTCTTTCCATTTTGATGATCCAAGGTCTGGCATGTATAATCCAATGTCTGTGAAACGCATACTAAACGCTACAGGTACCCCCTTCACCTGACTGCTTTTTACAAGGGAACAGCTCTATTTTATACCACCGGTACCGTCTTCAACATCTGCCTGTAGCAAACCATTTGTTGAGATTAAGATATTGAGATATATAATTGGTGAGATGCTTTCACCAGAGGGACCCGTCACCCCACCCGGACAACCAGGAAAGAAAATGGGGAACCAGCGCTGACTCGAAGGCTCTTACGATCTGAATCCTTTTTGCCCCGCAGATTTGTCAGTCGCTGGGTTCAAATCTTCTCGCACCCCAATTCTTTCCAGCCTGTGCAGCGAAGCCATTGGCCGGTAAGACACTTGCTTTTCAAAACCTCATGATTGGTTAGCTGATTGCTGCCTGATTGCCTCCTTGAACCTTTCCCTCATGGTGTGTCAGATCTACGTCGTTGTGCTTGCAACCCTGACAGTCAAAGAACTCTAAGTGCCTCGGCCCAATTCCAAGAATCCCAATCCTGCAGGACTCTGAGGATCAATTGAGGCTATCCAATGTTGTAAATAGAACGTCTTGCGACGTGGAGCCAGGTGCAAGTGGGATGTAGGGATGCTGGCACAGTTTGATATACTGGGGATCATGAGATTGTGATAATATATATATAAGATTATATAAGTGTACGTGGATGTGCGAGGAAATTCAATTCAGTTATCATCAGCTGTTCATAGTTATTCTCCTTTCCAACAACTCACAACGTGTGGGTCACAATTCTTGGATCTTGCTGGGCAACTGTTGTCATGTGTGCAAGGTTGAAAAGTTCAAGCCTGACAATGCACAGAGCAGCAGCACGCAAACTTTTCCCAGAGGAGGCAGCTGTTTCCGTTGCTATGCCCTGTGCGCAGAGCCGTGGGTCACATACGTGGCACCGAGGTACCAGAAAATAGAGGCAAAGAAGATTACCGTCATGCGCAGCTCTATGGGGACGAACATGAAGTTCAGGAAATTGACCCCTGGCCACACCATGCAGTAAACTTTCATGGTTGGTATTACTTCTGAGCGCCAGCGATCTGGAACGCGGTTCAAGCTGCCATTCTTGATCATCTCGTACATAGACAGATTCACTGGCAACCACATGAAGGGCGTATGTATGAAGCAGTCTGCTGCGAGCTTCTTCAAGACCGTCTTTGTGCATGTACCGGCTCCAATTAAAGAGGTGAAAGCCACATTGTAGACAAAGTATTGCCCACATCCTTGCCAAAGACCCCCAAAGAGTCCGGCTGACAGCATGCGTGGCTTGTCTAACTCATGGCCTTCAAGCACAGCTTGCGAGAAGGCATCACACAGAACAGCTTTACCAGACAGCATGCCAAATGCGAGGCTGTACGGCCGGCGTTTGTTGAGTTCTCGGTACCATGCAATGCAGCGCTGGAAGTCCCACTGAGCGCCATTCAGATGCCATAGTCGAGGGGGGACGCGTGCCCTTCCTAAAAGCATCATGGCTTGGCCATGAAAAGACATCTGTTCCCGTGCAAAAAAGGCCTGGGCCAAAGGACCAAAAACATCCAAGAACAATCTGCGTGAATTGACTTTTCATGGCTTGTAGGACCGACTACTCCCTGTTAGAGCAGTTGCGTGGAAGTAGAGTCTACGACTCTACGACATACAGGGTGCGCCCTTTTAACCGCAGGAACGTACCCTCAGAAAAGGAGAAGAGGCATGAGGGGCATCAGGGGCATGAGGAATCAAGTCCATCCGGTCTAACAGCATGGGAGCGCTCCTGACTCGATCGCCACCTCCAATGATCCCAACCGCGACTCCACGTCCAGCTGCTGTATCCTAGGATGGCAGGTGATGGTCATTGCATGTCATTGTCTTGTTTGTAAGTGGATGTAAGTGGCATTTTTGGACACAACTTCGGATACAAGTCTGAAAATATTGAATCAGATTCTTGCATGCTACCATCCATACACATCACATCAGAGATCATCCGAGTACCATTAACATTCAGGCGAATGTCAGCACCTCACACTGCTCGCTAAGCCACTGACCCCATGACCAAGATGTTTCAAACGCATCGCATGGTGCTGGCTGCACTGGCTCAACTCTTGGTTGCCTGGCTTATCCCATCCTATGACATTCCAGCCATTCCTGCTTTGCCATGCTTTGCCAAGCCTACATCATTGCATTCCAAGTATTTGCAAGTGACGTCCTGTGGTATGATACCACAACCGTTGCGCCAGTTGCCTGGTTCGTTCCCACTGCCCGGTTTCGTTCTCTTCTGCGGCAGCAAGCACCTGCAGGAGGATTGAACAGAAGCGCTGAACTGGTGGGTCTCCAATATATATATATATAATTATATATATATAAGATTACATAAGATATAAGTTATAAGAATATATATATTAAGATATAAGCATACTGTACAAGGGGGCGCAGCAATCCTCAGCCATCCTTGATCTGTCAATTTGGATCGTTTGGATTCGTTTGGTGTGATTTTGCATTAGTGGGCATTTGTTATGGACTGGGCATGATCGACTCTGGCACCTGGGCGAAAGCTAAACTTGTGTCCCAAGGCATGGTATCTGCACTTGAGAATCTGTATGAATCTGTACATCTTCCAATTGGCAGAAACCGCACCAAACTTCAAGGCCACACTCACTCATCCAGCAAGTCTGCATAGGCCTAGTTTGATACTACATGCCTTGCTTTAAGCAAAACATGGCATCAACATGCACCAACCAACTCATCAAAACTTCAACTGCCTGCTGGCCATGCTCACTTGCGACAAAGACTGTCAGCCAGCCACTCCAAGCCTTCGTGTAGACCACTGTTCGTCTGAGCCACTGCAGACAAAATCGACCATGTCCTGTCTTGAAGCTTTGTCAATTCCAGGGTTTCTTGGATCTCGGGGACAGTCATGACGCCTGGTAGGTCTTGCTTGTTGGCCAAAACAAGTAGCGGAGCATTTTTCAAAGCCACCTCCTGCATAAGTCGTCCCAACTCCTCTGCGGCATCACCAATACGTTCGCGGTCATGACTGTCGACCACAAAAATCAAACCATCCACGCCCTCATAGCAGGAACGAAAGACCTCCCGCATCTTCGGACTTCCCAAATCCAACACCGTAAATGTCATGTCCAGTTGAAAATTCCCCCGAGATCTTCCAGTTTCGAAGTTAAAGCCGATTTTTGGGATGGTGCGCACATCTGCCAGCCCTGCTTTATGCAAGATGGTGGTCTTTCCAGCGCAATCCAAACCAAGCATCAAAACTTTCATCTCCCTGGTGCCAGTGAGCTGTGCCCAGGTCTTGGCGATTTGTGCGCCCATAGCAAGAAATTACAAGAAGTTTTGCAACGTGCCACACTGGCACTTACGACTTTGGCAGAACAACTCGCAAAGTGGCTTGAGCACAACAGCTACGCTGCATGGACTGTGCAAACTAGCACTTTCACAATGTTCCACACGCTTCCTGCAAGTGCAAAGTGAAACATCTTGAGTGAATCAGCCAACGAAAAAGCCAAGGCCTCAGGATGTTCCGGAACTGGTTCTGTTCGAGCAACTGCAGAATGAGACAGGAGATGACAGGAATCTGTATCAGGATTTGAACTTTGAGCGACCCAAAGAAACTGACTACAGAATAGTGATCGCAATATCTCAAAAATTCTCAAAACATAATTTCCGCAAGGCTCCCAGCCATAATGACTTAGTGCGCCTCAGTGACCCGGCACCGAACCTGTTCCAGAAAATGGAGACGGCACTTCGGACTGGTGCGAGGTGAAAGGCTGCACCTTGATGCCTGTCAAGTGGCACCAGCATCACCTCCTTTCCCATATTAGTCGCGTATATAATGTCACGTGCAGTCCACGTGTGCATATTCCCCCACCAACCACTCAACTCCAATCAACTTTTGAAATTTGTTCGTACACACACACACATCACGGCATTTGGGTGATGTTGAGGAAGCGTCTACGAGTCTATATATTTTAATATTAATTAATGATCCATGACAACGCTTTGCCCTACAGGCAAGATTCTCAACCATCGTAACCATCACAGTCAGTTTTGATTCACATAAGCAGCAGAATTTACAACTGTTCACCGAGTTGACGAGACGCTCCTCGCCTTCACAGACCACAAGCTTTGGACACTCGGTGACCTTGCAACGGGAAGTGAAACGCTCAAAACGTTGACACATCTCACACCAAACAGGTTGGTCATATCGCCTGGGATGGGACATATGCTTCTGCACCGCCCAATCTCATGCACTCCGGCATCACCGTTGTAAACCTTGGGACAAGTGCAAGGTCCAGAATTTCAAGGACATGCAAGTTCAAAATATTAGAAAAAACAGATGCAAACCCTTCTGTGACTGACAAATGCACCAAACAAAAGAACCATGTCAAAGGACGATGTTCAGCAAGAACATGCAAAAACATGCAAGAACTGTATCAAATCTCTACCCAGTGGCTCAGTCCGCTTCACTTCACCTTCTGGCAAAGCGATGTGCCGTGACAACTCCGGCTTCCTGCATCTCTGCGTTGCATTGTGGCTCCAGAATGAAACAAGAACTTACGTGATGCCACATGCCACAATATTCATGGGCGGCTATTCCCACTGTAGGCGTGGATGCTTCAGTGAAGGCTTTTGGGACTTACATAGCTCTGAGAGTCTGAGATCATGGCAGTCCTTCTCAATTCCGCGACACACGCGGCCAAGCGATGCGCTTCTGCGCACAGGGTTGAGCTATCTCCATCATTTTGAATCACCTGCTCAGAGTTTGGCAAGGTTAAAAAATCTCTACAGGCTGTTCTATCACTGTTGTATTATTTTTAGACGTCGCACGTCGTTGCACCATATTGTTTTTTTACGCCTTCTCAGCCAAGCCACAGCATCCCAGCCGTCCCACTCATCCAAGGCAAGCTCAGTCCAGTGATCATCCCGTACCAAGTCCTCCGGACCAAATTGGCTCTTCCAGCCGTTGGCCTCCAAAATTTATATAGGGCCGTTACAAGGGCAGGGCAGCTGAAGGAAACCAATGACATACCATGACATACCATGACATGCACTGACAATTATGTTTGTAACATCATGACAAACGCTGATGATAGTGATAAATCTATTATTCTATATTATTGCCTGATGCTTGGACAACCGACTGGGAACTGCTGGTTGTTTTTTTTGAACATAAAATCTCAATTCAGAAGCCGAATATGTTTAGATGGCCAGCCTCGCGAACTGCATCAGATGCTTCCACCCGTATGAAGAAGGCCGCCCGCGCCCACCTCAAAGATGCAAGAAACATTTGGAACATGTTGGAACATGTTGGAACAACATTAGAATCTGCGCTTCTTGCTTTAATTTGCTTTATGTCACCAGACTACTGGATCAATCAGTCAGGTGATCAAAAATGCAACGTTGCCTGCAAGTCCCAACAATGTGCTGTATTTCGCGATGCGGGAAATTGTTTTGCACTTGAGTGTTGATAGACATCCTGAGCAATCTGCCTCACATAGCGATTTAGCGCTTCCGTGGAGCAAAGCCCATCTCGGGGAATCAGGACCTGTGGAGGCCAAGCTCACATCGGGTGATTGCGATGCTTGTGATGCTTGCACTTAGCAGCTCTTAGCAGCTGGGAACCCTGATGCTGTAGGGTCTCGAGTCTCGAGCCATCTGTATGTTCGATCCAGACTCAGAATGACATTCCCTGCGATCACATTTGGACAGAGGGCTTTCTCAAGTCGTCTGCCAAGTTGCTACCCCTTCCGGCAGTAGCGGCTTCAACAGTTCGTACAGCTCGGCCACGCCTGAGTAGCCTCAGTGGAACCGAATCTCTATGGCGTAGGCGTCGAGTATGCAGATCACAGATGCTTTTGCACGTGAAGTCTTACATATCTCCTATACAGTAAATGAATGATAATATGATATGATATGATATGATATGATATAATATTATTCTGTGTGCGTACTGAGTGCGTGCCTGCGGACATGGATACAAAGAGTGTGCAGTAGGATACAGTATATCACAATAAATATTGTATCACCCTTTGTCATCCTTTCTCCTGGCGTTTTTCCTTGGACAAAAGGGCACCCATGGGCACCCTGAAAAAAGGGCAAAAGGCTGGACCAGTGCAATAAGAGACTCAAATCATCTCAAATCTATATAGCGATGCCAAGCGGCGCTTTCCCGAAAGGCCACATACGACCAAATGGGTCTGGTTGGCTCGCAGTTGTAACGGCATTGGAGGAGCAAACCATCATTTTTGCATATTGGGACCAAGGCCCAAGGATGATAAGGATGTGCAAAGACGAAGGAACTCACATATTGTTTTGTCTGAAAGCTTCTTCCCAGCCGCGTTACAGAAAACCGTCGATCGCTTGAGAACGGGGACCAGTAAGTTTAGTGCAAGTCTACAAGGGGAGAATTGCCAGTGCTCCATAGTGCTCCTGTTTCACCGTATGCTTCTTGTTCATACATCATGAAGCTTGAGCGACAAATGGGCTGAGCCTCGACAGGAGTAAAATGAATCGCTTATGATCGCTTGGCTTCTGTGCTCTTCTTTATAGTTTGGGGCTATATGCAGCTATACAAGAGGCGGCTAGACTTTTTCGTTCAGAGTTCAGAGAGTCTTTTGCGGTTCTCCGGCTGGTTGTATTGCAGTCGGCTGGCTCTTCCGCTTGGTTCTCTTTGGACATTCCAGGCCATGGCCACAGCCGCATCATTAACCAACATTGCACTGGGAACCTGAGCACACATAAAACCTCCACATCGAAAACATTCGAAAACTAGATATAAAACTATGAATCTCACCAAGACTCAGACCATCTCAGACCACAAACAGATCCACAACATTCCACAATAATCTATATAATAATGTACAGGCCAAACATACATACCCAACACAACGACATCACAACCATCAACAGCTAAGACAGCAACCAGAGCGGCCAAACGAATCGAAAGGCCACTGTCGCCTTCCATGCAATTCATGGCAGCTACAATCACCTACTGACCTACTGTTACTGTACAAGATTCTCTCCCTGGCCTCCGCAGCCGCCGGCGCCAAGTCTGCAGGGTTCATCCCAGTGGCACGTGCTAAAAACTTGGCCGAGCGTGATGCTGCAGCCCTTGCTGACAAAGCATCAATTCGCACAGTAGCTGCAGGAAAGGTGGACCTGAAGCTCTGCAAAATACGTGCGCCCGGACCACGGTACAGCAACGGAGCATAACGAGGGCGTGTGGCTGCGGCAAGCAGCACGCCAGCTGCCCAAGCAGTTGATTTCGTGGCAAACAAGGTGCCAAGGAAAAGCACCCGCGTGCTGACATCTGCTTGAAGTAGCATCTTGAGTGCATCGTCGCCTCCATCACCCTGCTCCATCAAGCGCTATGAAATCAGGGATGATTTCCCATGCTGTTTTGTGCATTGATGCGTCCTTGCGGCATAATGACCGCCGCGCAAGGAACGCAACTCAAGTCACAACAGTAAATACAATCAGTAAATTGGCAAGACATCAACAAATGGCAAGCAAGCTTATTCGCCTGCGCGCTTCCGAACTGGAGTTCTGAAGGGTGATCCATGTATGGTATAGGTTTGCCAGCTGACCATCTTGCGTGCTGCAGCTGAAAAACTTCTTTGGAAATATGACTCGCATATACATGGACGATCTTTAGTGCCTGTGTTGGAGCGCACTGATCCGGCGAAGCGGTTCTTTGCAATATTGATGTTTTGTCAACGGTGCCAACACCCCTTTTCAACTTCTGTAGTTTCTATGAGTCCAAGCTTCAAACACCTGGTGAGTCGCAGCAGAGATTCAGCATATTCAACCGCTGCTGTCCGGTCGTCTTGGGATCCGACCCAAACTCCAGCTGCCAGCTTGCGCGCTTTGTCGCCTAGACATGCCACCCAGGAAGAGGTGTTTTACCAGTTCTACCCCTCCCAAAGTCAAACACGAGCTTTGTATTTTGCAATTTTTGGCACACTATGGCATACTGGAATGCCATGATATAGAAAATGATGCCGTTGCCCTGCTTTCAGTTCGCTCACCAGCACTGCCTGCTTCAATAATTTGTCGCCACTGGCACTTTTTCCGAAGAAGAGGCATGACCTCATCGCACATGAGGAATCACGGACAATCATGGGATCTTTTCCAAGACAAATGTGGAACCCACATCTGTCAGATCAATGATCCATCCATGATCCCTTGGATCCAGACATGCAAGTGTCATATAAGTGTCATCAAATCATATCAAGTCTTGACTCTACAAACTGTCTGGCGCTAAGGCTTCCGCGACCAAAATGGCAGACAACTGGTCACTTGCGGACATGCCTTCAGGCGCTTCAGCGAAGTGTGACTGTGGATTCCCTGGTTTGGTTCACAGTTTAGCTCGCACTCCAAAAACAAATCACCTTTCAACTGTCCTTACTTGCTGTGTACCTATATCTAATATCCATACACTCGCCGATTTTTATGGCTTCACTCGCCAAGTTCCAGTCGAAGCCAAGGTATTCCACAAATCCTTTGATATCCTTTAATGCAAGTATAATGCCAGAAAGTGTTTGAGGTATTTTGAGTATGTCTTTCACCTTTCCTCACCTCATGACTCTCATGACCCCTCTACTAGTGCGCACAACCAGTCAAAATTCCAGCAAATCTGATCCACTCAGCCAGGTTCAGCTACTGCTTACGGCGTATGCCTCGAAAGCTTGGGCACCCCGCAACCATCGGAGGCAACAGCTCTCATCAAGGGGTCGAAGGCCTTATCGTCCTGACCCAGCATGTGCCAACCTGCCAGTTGCATCCAGTTGCTCGGGCTGGGGCAACAAGATCACTTCAGAACACAATCCATTTTGCATCACTTCAGAACACACTTCTAGAACACACGCATCATGGGACTGGCAAGGGGTGGGGTTGGGGTGGGGTGGGGCAATAACGTTCATGGGGTGGGGCAGGCTGGGGAACTTCTATCTTGATGACGTAGGATCATCTTCCGCGTTCTAAAGCGATAGTTGAGACCCTGTTCTAAAGCGATGGTCGGCTCCGCGTTCTAAAGCGAGGGCCTTACCAGTTGCTGGCCATAGTTCCATCCGCAGTTCCACTATGCATTGCATGTCAACATTGTTTTCAATATTGTGTTCTTTTGTTCTACCATTCTATTATCTGATGCTATTATCTTTCTCCATTTGGGGTTCTTGTGCTTCATTCATGATCCCCTGAAGAAAACTGACTTTGAGACACTTTGAAAACAAGCAATGCAAAGGCTGGCAGTGCCACTCAAAAAAAGTGCCATTTTGACCACTGGTAGAAGCACGTCCCTCCAAAGTATTATATATATATATATATATACGCTGGCGTTCCAATCACAACTTGGGCTTATACCGCAGCCAACCATCATGTCAGCTTTGGCACCTGGAATGGTTGGTGGCTGCAATTCTTTTGATGCTTTTTGGTGGATTGGCCGGAGCTCATAAACATCGTCAGGCAAGGTTTTCAGGAGTTTTTTATTCTACAGTGGGAGAAGAAAGTGATGGAATTTCCTGGCGAACTTGGATTTATATAAATTGCCAGGCTTCCTCCAGGTCCCTGCACGTTGTTGCAACATCTTGTTGTCTCACCAAGGATTCATTAATATTCATTACACATTGAAGATCCTTGAAGTAACAACTGCCAGGAGTGCGCTCGTGAATGCCCAGCTCATTGTACATGACATCGACCTGTAGATTCACTGCAGATGTCATACGATGTCATGAAGTCCATCTATTCCACAGGTAGACACAGGTAGACTGGTGGAATCTGGTGGAATCTGGTGGACCGATGTTCTCTTGCCTCCTTCAACAAACCGGTGATCTGCGCCAGGTCTGGGCCAGGCCTGAGTCCGTGAATTCCAATAATTCCATGGAAATATATGGACATGTTGAAATGATTCACAAATTGCAGTTACAGTAGTTATATAATGTTATAGTTATATATAATTATATATATATATTACATGTGTGTATGTGTTGTTATGAAGTATTCACAATCCACAACATCTGTCCTCCTGAATCTTCAGCATCTTCAACATGTCCTTACGCACTGTCATCCTCAGGAAGTTTAATCATTCATAGAACATCACAGAAACATTGGGGCATATTGGGGCTCTGTGCTCGTTGTTGAAGAAAGCTTGGCAATGCTGATTTGCCAATGCGTCCTGGCAACACCAATCCGATGTGTTTCTCTCATGGCTCTCTCCAAAGAGTTCAGCTATGCGGCAAGCTCTCCTGTTTTACCCTTGCACAAGTCTGAATTTTCTGCCCGGAGGATATCACAAAAAACGGAACTTTGAATTTGGTTTTCTCTGCACCTATCTACATTAGACATATGATATTAAGAAAAAAACATGGGAAGCAGGCCAATCGACATCTGATCTCCGTCAAGCGCTCATTCTGCCTGCAGGGCAGCAAAAGTCTACAATATCCGTTGGCGCAAATAAATGCCGTATATATAATTTACTTCTCAAAATGCATAAAAAAGCTAGCTTAAATGCCAGCAGACTAGTAGTTTACCTTCAAAATCAGATCGGTTGATTCACTTTAGATCTCCTCCAAGCGTTCTCCGGCAGTCTATGCGCCAGTGTTTTTGCACTCCTATTAGGTCCTATATATATTGAACTGAGTTGAGTTTGTTGAGTGGATGTTCACCTGTCCCTGAACTTGTCCGAAAGCCACAAATAAAGAACACTAGTCAATTCACACCCCTGCAATCCCATAGCTCCTGTGGCACTCTGGCAAAGCTGGAATTGTCATTGTCTGCAGGACATGTGCAGCGATAAAATTCCACAAAGAAACGATCTCGCCATGTGCTGACTTCCGGTTTGCTTGCTCAGCTGTGAGTAAGGGCTGACCAGAGAGGGAAGCCTGATTCATCTTTATATTTTTGGATTCATTGTTCAAACACCAAACCTGATGTTGTTCTCACACAAATCCCCTAAAGCATCCTAAAGCTGCGCGTTTCATCAACCAGATTACATGCGTGGGCTGCTTTGTGCTTTCTGCTGGCTTTCCATGTTCGCCTTGATTCCTTCTACAGTACCCGGACCTTGACAGGGGATGACAGGGGCACCTTCACAAGCTTGTGGCTGGCCATTGACATCCATTGACCATGGTCAATCATCAGCTGGCATCCAGGCGAATCTCCGGTCCAAAGAAAATCAAAGCAACTTTTTTCACGGAGGTGCTGCTGGTGCCTATGCCAAACCGCAAAGAACTGAGCTTTCGCTGGTTTCGGATCAGCTCTCCAACACTTCGCACACATCTCCAAGATGTTTTTTCGTCTCGAAACACCTTCCACATCTGCAAAGCACAATCAGCGAACCAGCGAGGTGTTTGAGAGCCCAGAAACGAACTAAGTACATCTTGCAGGGATATGTTCTTCCTCGTGCAAGATAAGGTTGCTGCATTCTGCAGGTTTTTTGAGCATGCATGGAATTCAGAAAAACACAGATTAGATCGATAGGCATCTTTAACCTCGGGCAAGTGATATCAGGTTGCTGCATTCTGCAGACTTCCTATTGAGCATGCAGGAACATTCAAGGAGCAATGCTACATCAGAACGGTTGTACGGAAAAATCGGCACAAATGAATACCGCATGGAGTCATGCACAGTTCATGCACTCTGAAGTTCCTGCCAGCTGCCTGCTGCCCACTAGTGGATCTAGCGTTAGCGAATTCACTCTCAAGGTGCAGGGAGCGCAGGGTTCCTCTTACTGCGGAAAAGCAAGGTGTAACAGACGTCACGCAAGCGAAGCTATTTCCGTTTCAGAAGCTATCTTCAGACATCGGCTTTGATCCCGACGCTGACATTGGAAGGCCTTGCCACGCAGGAATGACCATAGCAAACAGTACGGCAAGCTGTCTACATCTGATTCAGGTCACAATATGTCACAATGAATCTTAATCCGCTTCATGTCACGCTGATGGACACTGTTTTTTATATCACCGTGGGGGTTGGCTGGGTGCCCTGTGAATGGCAACTTGACGAATCATGAACTCACTAAATCGGGCCTGTATCCTGTCGGACCGATGACCTTGGTTCAGTGTGGTGTCATGGGTTGGTGAAAATGCGGAATGCTCCTCCGGATTTTTGCCTGGCTTACGCGCACACACACACATTAAATTCGTACAAAACACAAGTGTGCGTGTGTAATATATATATGTATATGTGTGTGTAATAATATAGGCAATACAAACACGATTGAACACGCACGATTAAACATCAATGATCATCCATGGTACAATGTTGGTCTCTGCATTTCGTGATGGAAAAGCATTTCAGAGAGGCCACAACGCACCATGTACAAAGCTCGGCCCGGCTTGACATCTTCCACTTCATGATGCTATGCCAAACGAACCTCTCAAAGATTCATGACATCAACACGAGCAAACCATTGCAAACCTGTTCCTAACCACAACAAATCTTATGTAATATTATTATATAACAACATACAACAAACAAGCCACAAACCCGAGAACCCAAAGTAAAGTGATAGTCTCTATATGGAGGAAAGGTATGGCAAGGTCTCCTGAAAGTCTCCTAATTTCAAGCTTTCGCTCAGAGACAGTTTATGGCTTTTCCAACTTTGTTCTAGCAGGATCTAGCAGGCAAGTTTTCTATTGTTGTCCTTTGCTGCCCTTTGGTTCTTTGCTTCGTGCTGGCCCTCATGTCCATTCATTGCTGAAACTGCACCAAATTCCTCTGTTGCTTCCAGCTGCTTCTTTTAAGCTTCTGCAATCTATTCCTGCAACTCTTGATTTCTCCCACCATCTTGGATGTCTACATCCCTGATGCTTTTTCTGCAGTGGTGTCATCATGTGTAAGCAAGGATGCTGACATATGCTGACGTTTCAGAGTCAGACAATCAAAGTCCCAACCCCCAAAATTTGGATGGCAAAGGGTTGGCAAAACCTGTGGCTTTTCCTGGAAACCCACTCGAACCCACTGCCCCATTCTGTCCAGGCCGCGGTGTGCTGGATGCCTGGCAAAGCTGCCGTCGAGGCAGGTTCCCTATGGCGCTCCCCAAAAAAACCATGAGATTCCTAAAAGATCCAAAGAGCATCACCCAGATCACCCAAAAAAAACCTGAAGAATTTGAAGCTCATTCACTCATGTTCAATCATTAATGCGGTTCAACCTAGGTTTCTTAAGTCTTAACATATTTTAACATCACCAGACTGTTGACTGGAAGGTGAAAGAAAACATGTCTATGATCTCTATGTGCTCAGCTGAGCACTGCATGCACACGCTTGCGGTGCCAGGACCCTGACTGCTGAACTTTTTTCCGGTGCAATTGAAACATGAAGTTTTGACATTCATGTCGAACAGACTGTTGCAAAAAAATCCAGTAAAACAAAGTTGGGTCAAACCAACAATTGCTGCAATGCGATCTATAGCCAAAGCACTGCGTTTCGCAGAGCTGTACAGATTTAGTACAGGGCCAGTATGGGCCAGTTGGCATGCCTTCGGCAGCCATGGCGGTCTGGGCGGGCCATGACACCACTCATTGCGAGACGGTGCTATCGGAACAAAATTGGCTCACTGGGATCAAGGCACGGGTCAAGATTCATGGAGCTCATAGAGTGAATATGAGTGAATGATCTTGTACTGAACACCACTGAGCATCACTCAATGGAGAAACTCGGAGAAACCATCAACAAGTCCAAGAATCAAGACTTCAACGGATGCAGTGATGCCTGTGGGCCATTTGCATTATACATGTATGCTAAGACTAGCTTCAAAGTGCAGCTCCTGGCTCACTTGACAAAAATATCAACGACATTTGGACCATGATCACTGCGTCAGTGAAGTCCTTTGCTGGTGTGGCTTCGGTCCCCCTTGTCGACCCTGTCTGTCGAAGGGCGCCGCAAACGTCTCTTCCGCAGATCTTGGAAGTCATCCATCAACTGCATCAACATTTCCTTCACAAACCTTCACAGCAAATGCAAACTTTGTGACACAAAAGCATGGCATGGAAATGGAGCGCCTTGCAAGAACTGCAAGAATTGCCCGTTGGACCGACATGATTTCGACAAAGAAGACCATCGGACAGAACAAGGTGACTTCATGTGACTGCATTAGACTACTTGTCATATATTCTCTTTGGCCGTTATCCAAGGCATAGCCACACAGCAACTAACTTGGCTCAGCAGTTGGCTCCCATTCTTTCCTGGAACTTTCCAGCTGTGCCTTGCCTTACTTCCATCTGTAGAATCTTTGCTTCAAGGTGCGACGCATCACCGTGCAAGCTGTAGCAGCCATGCAGAAACTCCTCACAAATTGCTCCAGCAATTGAGAGTCACCCAGGTTCAAGTTCGCCAATTCCCAAAAATTCTAGACATCTGTACTTTCTCTCATGGCGAACAATGCAAAATGTAGAATGTGCCCCATCTAATCTAAACAGGTTTCACCTAGAACAAGCCAAACTAGATGAAACTGCACTCCATACCTACAGCATCTTGCACGCCAGAAGAATCCTCCAAATCGATTTCCCCAGACTGGTCGTAATCAAGCAAGTCGAAGAGGGTTTTTGCATCGGGAGCATCGATCTTCAGGGAGTTGAAGTACGCGACCTGAGCAACAGAATCAACGAAGGACCCGAAAGTACACCCTGCATCTCTTCAATCTCTCAAGACATTCAACTGCCAGCCCATTGAAACTTCATGATGCTTCTGTCGATGGCAAATCTTGGATATCTTGGTGAGCTGTAAGCTTGCGAACAGGCCACAATTGTCTCATGCTTGAAAGCATGTTGCAAGGTGTCACGTGATATCATGCCTTCGGCTGACACGTCTATCGCCTCAAAAAGTTCCCGTAAGTGGTTCAGGTACGACTTCTTGTGTTCCACTTCGTCCTGTCAAGAAAGGCTCTCCCAACAGTAACCGCAAGTCTTCAGATAGTTGTTTTTGTATGTTTTTGTTTTACACATGTCGATCTAGCTGCACAAAAATCGAACAACTCCTGGACAGCAACCTCACGGTCATCCTTGCTGGATTGCAGTGCTGTATCAACCTAGGTTGACTGCTGCGGAACGCTGCGAGACGAAAGGCAATCCGCAGAGATAGTCTTCAATGTTGGACCACTCTGCTTGTGACTGTGTCATGATCATCGCTTATTTTGCATCTCTGGGCTGTACAGCCTTGCAGTAGCACCAAGTGCTTGGATGATGTTTGCCAAAACCCAAAGCTGAAGTGTTTCTGTATGTTTCTGTGTTGATGGTAACCTGACCAACTATATATTTGATACAGAATGACAGGTCAAATCAGATGATTTCATTTGTCCAAAGGACAGCACCAAATACAAAAATCTATCTTGAACAAACCATCCACCTTTGCTGCAAAGAATCGAAGACACCAGTTACAATGTTGACCACAGCAAAGAGAGCCTGCAGCAGCGGCTGGGCAACCCTGAGCGAAGTCCTGCCCCAAAAACTGCGCAGTACACCTGCCCCAAAACATCCTTGCTGCCCAGGTGCAAATGTGACGTACAGGATAAAGAGAATACATGACACTTCACCACCAGGCACTGTCTTCAAGGCTTCGTAGAAAACCCCCCAGTTTTGGCCACCAGTCATGGACATGTACAGGGTGAGGATGGACACATCCAGGGAACCAAAATATTTCAGCAAGGAAGAGTATGCTGGATCTTGTCTCCGTTCAAGTGTGTCCAGGAAGTTCACAACGCTAGAGGTAAAGGCGATGCCAAACCTGAGGAGCATTCCAATGCGAAATGGGTTTGAAATGCGCTGTAATGTAATGTTTAATGATTTCAAATGTTTTAGGCATTTTCAGACCCAACTGTTTTTGTATTTTGTATGTTCTGTCATCAATTCCGCGCCATATTTCTATTTGGGTGTCATCCGGTTTTACTTGCGTCCTCTACATGTTCTTGATTGCTGGTGTACTTGTACGTAACGGATCCAAAACGCCTCAAGTTGCAAAACTATAATTTTAGGTCAAAGGCCTTGTGGTTGAAATGTGGTGGTTGTTCAGCGTTTCTTTTGAGCTTATCTTCACCAAATTTCAAGATATGAAGAAATCCAACGAGGTCAAGTCAAGTATTTTTTGGTATTTTTTGTATTTTTTCTGCGATGGCAATGACATTTGAGAAAACCACCTTGCCAACCGGCAAAAAAATGCAACGGTTCGCTCGACATTGCCCCATATGGAAGTACTTCCCCTAATATGACGAGTTTTGGAGATGTCGACTTTCAGAACCCTGAAGTTCTGAAAAACCCTTGTTGCCTGCCATACCCATGAACCATGAACCCCTCTATTTGGTGACTTCAGCCTCTTATGCATTACATGTTCATTTCATCTCCCCTATTTGTTTTGTTGTTTCATTCCTTTGGAGTCTTTTGGAATAATTATATATGTGACGTGTTTTTCCTTTGCTGTTCAGTTGTTTTCCATACGAAAGTTTTTTTTTTTGGGGCAGCTGAGCATGGGGAGCGGGGGGGCCCTTTAACGTTATGGAGAAGAGATTACTTTACACCATGTTCGGCCAACTGCAGAATGCACTTGACTACATTACACAAACTAAATCCAATTTCATGCAATTTCTAGATATAGTCATTTTTCCCCAGGTAGCGAAGCAAGTGGGGTTCAAAGAAGGAATTGCATGTCTGCGTTTTGGAGCGGGCATGCTGGTGCTGCTGCAGGGCGGCGCTGCGGGGTGCTGCTTGAGGATGCTGCTGTCACAGTGGTGTGCGCTTTGGGGCGGGCATGCTGATGCTGCTGCAGGGGGCTGCTGCCCGGTGCTGCTGCAGGGTGCTGCTGCACAGTGGCGGTGCAGGGTGCTGCTGTCAGAGTGGCGTGCGCGCTTTGGAGCGTGCATGCTGGTGCGGCGGCAGGGTGCAGCTGCAAGGTGCTGCTTGCGGGTGCTGCTGTGAAAGTGGTGTGTGCGCTTCACGGTCCTGAAGGCCGGCTTGCTGGTGCTGCTGCGGGGTGTTGCTGCAGGGTGCTGCTTTAGCGTGCTGTCAGAGTGGGGTGTGCCTTCTGGAGCTTGCATGTTGGTGCTGTTGCAGGGTGCCGCTGCAGGGTACCGCTGCAGGGTGTTGCTTCAGGGTGCTTCTGTTAGAGTGGCATGTGCGCTTTGGAGCTGGCATGTCGGTGCCGCTTTGGAGCCGCTGCAAAAGGCTGTCTGCATCTTAGAAACTTGGATGCTGCTACAGGGTGCTGTCAGAGTGCGGTGTGCGCTATGAAGCTTGGGTGCTGGTGTCGCTGCAGGGGTCGCTGCGAGATGTCTATGGCAGTGTGGGCGTTGGGCCGGGCCCTGATAGAGATTACGTTGATGCCGTAGCAAAAAAGGCGAGTGCTTGGTTGCCACCAAAAGATATCTTTTGCTATCTGGGTTCCATGCTGCCGTAATTTCAATCTTGCCTAAATGTCCATCAAAACCACATATTATACAAAACGATATAGAGTCCCCATGATTTTGATAAGACAAAAACGAGCAATACATTGAAAACCACCGTAATTTCTGGCTCAAATCTATCCACGATATCCCAGCACCCGGATGTTCAAAGCCAATCTGACGATGTTACTGCATTTGCCCAAAGAAGAACATACCTGCGTAGGACCCAAATAGTGTGAAATCAGACCAGACTACAATGAAATCTGCTAGTATATACGTGTGTATAATATTGTAATATAATAATATATTGTATAATACATATTACAGTATGTGTGTGTGTTTTGCATTGAATATGATGACGAACACTATCGAATATTGAACCTTGATGAACATTGATGAACCCTCACGTCCTATCATCCGGACTCAATCTCATACCTTCTGTGCTGAACTAGCATGCCGCCTAATATATAGTGAATAAACCAGAGAAGTAATAACATACTTGGCTTTGTCGGAAACAATGAATAAGCCAGCAAAGACATAAAATACTATGGTCAGGAATGCTCAGGGGATCTGCATGTCTTTGCAGGATTTTGCAGTTTATAGTTTGCGGTTTATGTGCGTAAAAATAATCCAGAAAAGAACTCCGTTCAATAAAAGAGCTGCTGCCTGGCCCAACCCCAGGCTGAATCAATTGCTTGAAGATCAAGGAGACAAGGAGCATATAGAACAGGACAAACAAAAAGAAGAAAATCCACACCACGGACTGCAAGCTGTTCAAAGTGGAAAAAATCATCATCCTCAGCTCCTTGAAGAACTTCATGATCCGGATCACACGAACCACCCGAACAATGCGAACAATGCGAAGCACCCGAACCACCGTCACCCCCCGCAAGGGATTTCCTTCATCTAAGCGCCCAGTGTTTCGGATCACAAGCTCAACACTGACGTCCAGGAGGCCAATGACACAGCACAGCAAATCCAGCAGATTCCAGCCAACATCATTGGACATCCAAAAGTCTTTCAATCCTTCAGCAGCCCAGCGAATGCAAAGCTCAGATATGAAGAGCGATGTAAAAAGACCCTGGATCAAAACGATGCCTCCGTCCACTTCCATCTCAGGCTGTAGGTTGGCATTGGCCCTCTGAATGGCACCTGTTGCCAGAACCTGACGACGATTCAGGGCGAAAAGCAAAGCCGTTCTTGCAGAATGGAGTGAAACTGACATATATATAATATTATATATTACTAATATATACCAATATATATATATACATACAAACACATCATACAATTTATATTTGAGTCACCAAACATTGATGTGCTTCAATTCTGCTTGAGCATGTTAGCATGTTCAGGAACATCTGCGTCAATTATACGAATAAAATCAACTAATGCAAAACTGTGAGCCTGAGTGTGCCATCCGATGAAGATGCTGTTGAGGACAATGATGCAGCAGCTGAACCATTCAAAGCATTTGCTACGTGCGATCTTCTCCACCAGGCTTGCCTGTGAGAGAATTTCAACCACACCTTGGCTTGGGCTCCAGCGTAGGGAACATTGGTAAACAATGACGTCCATTGGTAAATCTCCACCTAGAAGAGAAAACGGCTAACGGCACGTGCCTACATTTTATTACATTTTGAGATGTTAGCAAATATCGGAAGGACCCAAATGAGACCAAACCCAAAGCTCTTGTGCCGGACAGCTGCAATTATCAAAGGAAGTTGGGAAGCAATTTCCGAGTTACGAATGACTTTTTACTTGGTGCAATTGACTATGATGAAGGGTGGTAGATCCTGTAACAATACATAATGTACCAATACATCACAAACCAATAAGAAGCAATGAAATTGACCTTGAGGAAGGGTGGTAGATCATATAACAATACATAATATAACAATACATAATGTACCAATACATAACAATATAACAATACATAATGTACCAATACATAACAAAAGAATAAGAAGCTATGAAATTGACCTTGAGGAAGTGATGATGAAGGGGAGTGGTGACGAAGGGAAGTGGTGAGGAAGGGAAGTGGTGAGGAAGGAATCTGTGCTTGCAGATCGCATTGGAATGGCTGCATGATGTTGCAAGGGCTCTGTTTTGGGGAGGAAGCCGGAGCACGAAACCTTGTGTTTTTCCGTGTAAAGTGGCTGCAGCCGGCGATGAAAGGTTCCTCGTCTGTGCGACGGGTGCGGCTGCGGTCGGTTTGCCTTTTTTTTTTGCCGCAGTGTAACGGTGGCTTCAAGCTGCTTTGGGTGTGCTTGTGTGTGCGTAGTAATAGGGTGTTTTGGAATCTGTGCTTGCAGATCGCATTGGAATGGCTGCATGATGTTGCAAGGGCTCTGTTTTGGGGAGGAAGCCGGAGCACGAAACCTTGTGTTTTTCCGTGTGAAGTGGCTGCAGGCGACGATGAAAGGTACCTCGTGTGTGCGACGGTTGCGGCTGCGGTCGGTTTATCGTTTTTTTTTGCCGCAGTGTCACGGTGGCTTCAAGCTGCTTTGGGTGTGGTTGTGTGTGCGTAGTTATAGGGTGTTTTGGAATCTGTGGTTGCAGATCCCATTGGAATGGCTGCATGATCTTGCATGGGCTATGTTTTGGGGAGGAAGCCGGAGCACGAAACCTTGTGTTTTTCCGTGTAAAGTGGCTGCAGGCGACGATGAAAGGTACCTCGTGTGTGCGACGGTTGCGGCTGCGGTCGGTTTATCGTTTTTTTTTTTTGCCGCAGTGTCACGGTGGCTTCAAGCTGCTTTGGGTGTGGTTGTGTGTGCGTAGTTATAGGGTGTTTTGGAATCTCCGGTTGCAGATCGCATTGGAGTGGCTGCCTCAAGGTTGCTTGCCGCCTCGGCTGCATGCGTAATACTATTGTCTTTTGCAGCTGAAGATTTGTGAATCGTATTGGAGTAGCTGCATCCAGGTTGCGATAGTCATTTGTCAGCAGATTTTCGCAAATTTGGCGCTAGCAATTTTCCTTTTAAAATTCCTTGCAAAAAATGCGTCAAAATCGTCTTTTTTCTGCTTTGGCGTCGAGATCCGGTTTTGGAGTTGCGATTTCCGACGCCGTTGCGCTTAGTTCTATTGTGATTTGCAACTCAGTCTCTGCAGATCGCATTGGGGTGGCTGCCTCAAGGTTGCTTGCCGCCGCGGCTGCATGCGTAATACTATTGTCTTTTGCAGCTGAAGATTGTAAATCGTATTGGAGTGGCTGCATCCAGGCTGCGATAGTCATTTGTCAGCAGATTTTCGCAAATTTGGCGCTAGTAATTTTCCTTTTAAAATTCCTTTTAAAAAATGCTTCAAAATCGTCTTTTTTTTGCTTTGGCGTCGAGACTGGCCGCCGTTTAAGCATCCACATTTTTCCCCTTTTTTGTAGAAAAAATATTGGCTTCTCGTGTAAAAATTTTGGTTTCTCGTGTGTTTACTTGCCGAGTGAAAAAAAAATGACAATATGCCTATCTGGCCAGCTATGCCAACGACGAGTAGACTACTACTACGACGACGACGACTACTACTACTACTACTGCTACTACTACTACTACTACTACTAGACTACTA
>CAMXCT020000839.1:0-88632 GCA_947184155.2 Cladocopium goreaui
TGACACGCGCTGACACGCAATGACACCTAATGACACGCAATGACACGCAATTTTCACGAAAGCTAGCTTCTGCTAGCTGAACTTCCTCTTTAGCAAGGTATTGGGGGGCTGGAATCTCCAATCGCATGAAACTTCATACTTAATTACCTCCCCCCCGGGCTGACTGGTTCACAAGCAGTTTGGTCGTGGCTCAATCCTCCCCTGGGGACACCGTCGGCATGTCGCCAAGCAAATTCGGCAGCATCCGCATCCTCAGTATCATTTTTTTTCATGCCAAGCTTCCTGCCAAGCTAGCTTTCATCACCCCTTGGCCCCAAGTTTGTTTGAGCAACATTATTTGAATCGGCTTGACAATTCAATGAAATCCCCAAGTTGAAACGATTCTAATGAATAATTAAACATCGGGTGCAAACAGTTGCCTTTTTGGGTCATATCAGGTACATGACAGCTTGCGAGCGCGGTGGCATCTTGCCCACTCCCCTGGACTTTATCACCGGTGGCTCGAGCACTTTGGACGCAGCCAACTGGGCTCTGGCGGATTGCCACTCGGCCCCAGCGGGCCGGCGGAAAATGTTGGGAGTTGCAGCCGGAAAGCAGGGATTTGATGGGGATTTTGGATGCTTTCAACTGATATCTCCAATAAAAAGGGAAATCTATGGAAATCTGGGAAAAACAACTGCCAACATGTGGCAATTATTAGAGTGAAAATGAATGAACATGACTAACCGCTGGATTGAGGGCTGGATCAAGCTACCTATGAAATACCATATCTGGAGAACTGAACATCCATGAATCCCGGCTATTTTGATGCAATTGAGAAGAGCAGCAGGGTTTTGATCCATCACCTCATTTTTTTGAATTTACCGACAAAACTCATTTTTTTTTTTAAACCAACAAAACTTCAGGTCTTGTACGGGGTAGGGGTCAAATGATTTTTACCCAAAACGGATGGTTGAATTTCTGCCAATTTTGGAACCAATTTTTGAGCCATAAATAGATAAGGATGAACATGGATTTTCGCCCACAAGTGTGGGTTCCTAGAGATACACATCTTGGAATGTTCAACTCAAAGAACCATGGTTTGGTGGACTTACCGATGAGGATTTCCAGCAAGTGGAACGAGCTGGATCGTTGTTCAGGAAAATTGGACCCATGCCTGTGTCTTGTTGAGTTTCTTGAAACTTGTCACTATCAAAAAAGGCTATGCATATGAAAGCAATCAAAGATTTAAAACCACACAAGCTGGATCTATAGTGTTTCTGATCATACCATCCAATTTTTTAGGTTTTTCAAATCTTGACGCGTATCCATGTGTGGGCTCGAGTGTTGTAGTTGTAGTTGTAGTTTTTTTTTCCAGTAAACTGTGATTCAAAACTTGTCAAAGCCTGGGGTGTTTCAGGACTCTTGATACCCTGAAATTGGCTATGATAGATGCGCATCCCAACATTCTCCCGGACAAAAAGCCATCATCCTCTCCAGCATCTGGAGCTCAGCAAACCGACCCTCCGATCAGGCGACATCATCCCCGTGGCCACGATGTTTCGCAGTGTCCCGGAGGTGAAGGAGGTGGATCTGAGCCAAAACACCCTGCTGACGGACAAGTCCCTGGTGCCGCTGCTGCAGAAGATGAAGAGAAACCCGGCCTGCGCCACGTTGACCCGACTCAGCCTGAGGCAGTGTGTCAGATTGAGGGAAAAGGCCATTCAGGACAGGGGTTGGTAACTGTCCCATTTTGGGTATATTGGACATGACCTTATAGTAGCCACTTAGTAGCCATTATAGACCATATACCTAATGGTTGGGTGATGTTCAATGGGGACATTTAACGACTGCAGGAGATCATCAATCTGGTTGAGAGTTCCAGTGGCTTGAGCAACTTGAAGATCTTGGATGCTGGGCTTTCCATCGAAAGAAGCGGATCTTTTTCTGCTTTTTAGGAACATCAAACTAACAATGGGTGGATTTTCCGGTTGCTTAGCTTAGCTGCTTTTTCGCGTCACTGGTGTCGAATTGTGTTGAAAACTGCAGGGCAGTGATCAGGGACACCAATTTCTGGGACACAACTTTCAGGGGCAACCGAGGGTTAGCCTACACCTTGTGTGTTTGAGTTTGGAAAAACCTTTGTATAAACCTGGTGATGGGGTCAGAATTCAGTCCCAGACAAGCATCTCCTTCTTCCAAAGATTCTATCCAATATCAAGCTGAACTCCCAGTATGTCCCAGACTCCCAGTATGATTCGGCTTTGTCTGAAATAGAGGTACCGAAAACTCCCATGTTTTAATATGTTTTGCTGGTCAAAAACTCCCAGATTCTCCCAGTTTTTCGGTGCCAGGATGTGAGTGGTATTCCCTTCCCAGTGCGACTTCAGCTGGACTTCTGTCTGGCCCTGGGTGAGCATTCCAACTTGGAGAATCTGCACCTGGCGGATGTGGGGCTTGGCAGTAACCCCGTGGCGAAGCAATGCCTGGACTGGGGGGGGTGAAGCATCTCATGTGCAGATGGATACACTTGTTCTTTTGAATGTTTTGTTGTGTTTTTTGGGATCGGATGAATTGAATCTGTAGCCATACACTTTCATTGGATTCAGTGTAGCAATACCAAGAATTAGACTACTTGCAGTAGGAATGACAGTTAGAGAAAGCACCTGGTTTGTCAGTCAAGAGGATTCTTCTCATTGGTGTAAAGTGTAAAGATGGGTCGCAAACCATGTTTACTTTTCAAAACTTTGAAGTATTTTGCCTCTTCCATTCTGCAAAGGATTATGATCCGATGGATTTTCATAGGTCAACCATCCAAAAAGTTGCCACTGATTTGTGTCAGAACAAAAAACGTGCAGGTGAAAACCAACCATTTTCCCAGTAAAAACCTGGGGGTTTCGGATCACAGTTTTCCCTTTTGATCCGACCAAGTATGGCCCTGTCCCGTCAGGAAGCGCTCTTCAGATGCAACACGCTTTTGGCCTTGGACCTGAGCTGGAACGCCTTTGGAGATGAGGTCTTTGGTGCCATCGGCGCCTATGTCTCACAGCCGCACGTGCATTTGCGGTCGCTCTCCTTGTCGAACTGCTCCTCGGCTGGCACAGAGGGCACGGATCAAGATCGGCAAAGCGAGCAGGTGGGGCCGTTGGGAATCCTGATGTGTCCTGATAGTTCCGTCTTTTTCATCCAGGTTCAAACATCACCTTAGTTGCCTTAGTTGTTCAGTAGTCATGACAGAAAGATGAACCCCGGGAGGCCAAGCCCTTCAAACCGGTCAATCTGATGTTGGAATGCCTTTCCAAAGCCAAGAGCTTGACGTACCTGGACATCTCCATCAATCGTTTAGATCTCACAGGTGCCTTGATTTTGGAGGATGCATTGAGTCGACATCGTAGCCTCACGGAACTGGATGTTTCTCGCAATCCCTTTGGGAGTTTGGGGGCTCATTCCTTGATGCGCATGTATGCGGTTTCGCGGCTGGAGCGGCTACATTGCATCGAGAGCTTTGATGTGGGGAATGCCCGCGGGGAAGCTTTTCAAGTCTCCAATCCCGAGGGCGTCTATGCTCTCAATCTGTCGCTGCCCTATCACCGGTCGATCCTGCGCATGCTGCTGAAATATTGCAAGAGACTATCCCTGTCTCCGAAGCAGGCCTTTACAGACTGCTCCTCGAACTTGCCATCCTTTTCGGAAGATGAAGATGGGATTTTTCAGGCTGCCCAAACTCCTGGTGGTTCCTGGTGGTTCCTGGTGGTTCCTGCACAAGACGGAGGACATATGATATATTATATAATATGTACATGCATATAAGTACATACTATGCATTGCAGCATGTATATATATGCAAGCAGGTACATGTTATGTAGTTATATATGTTATACATATATATATACGTATATATATATATATATATATCCTGATCTAATTGAGATAACCCCGACATGGCTTCATCTACTTCACTCAGCGACACTTCCGCAGGTGCCAAGCTCCGGTCGCATGAGCTTCACCTTCAGCAGCACCAGATCTCTGGGTCCGGAGATGTACCAGGACCAGCCATGCCCATGCCACCACTGGGCCCAGCTTGGGGCTTGGGGGCCTGGAAGTAGTAAATATGACATATATGATGCTAGTTAATGCAAGTTATATATCTACAAATTAATGTAAATATATAGAGATATACACAAGTATAATGTGGTATATAATAATATATAGTATGTATACACCCAATCAAAAGCCTACCATTTGAGGATGGTTTATACCACCCACTTATGGGTATGAGGATGGTTTGTACTTGGGTTTAGCACATTAGAAATACTATATATACTATGACATGAGAGACTGCAAGTTTGGGTTGACATCAACATACTAGCCTAAATTTTGCGGGTAAGTGCGAATAGCCATCGAGATGATTGATAGCTGATAGCTCAAGCACCACTTGGATCACCTCACCGAACTGAACTGGGCTTAGTCTGAAAACAGTAGGAAAAAACGAAAAACAACTCTGTTTTTCTCAGTTAAATATGCATTTTTTGGGCTAATTCCTCCAACTTTGGAGCCACATTTGCCTGCGAGGAGCCAGACCGGATTCCTCAAGCGTTGCTCGGATAGACGTCACCAACCGTGGGGACACATTTCTTGTGAGCTATAAGCTGTGAGTATGATTATTCCCGAAAAAAAAAATGACGTGTCCAAGAAAGGAAGAAATTCTAGTCTCTAAGATTCTTAATTTTTTGGACACGTAGGCACTTTAAATGCTGTATCTGACTTCGTCTGGAAAATGGTGTCGTAAGGCACTGTTTGCTCCTCATAGTAAGTCTTGCCAGAGTTTCCCAGAATTGATGCATAGGACCTAACCCAGTTTTTCCGGCTGAGTTGCACAACCTATGGTTTCCTGTATATCTTTCCCTAAATCACCACAGCAAAAGTTTCTTTGGACCATTTGGAGGTGTGCTTTTTTCTGGGCTTGTCGTGGTACCTTAATAATCATCCACCCAGGTGTCTTGAGAAGTGTTGGTCATCTCACCCTGTTTGCAACTCATCTCATCATTTTCTGTGATTTGCTGAAGATATGTTAATATCCATGGGGAACCTACTAAAGTCTACTTTATTGGGGAACCTATGGTTAAATCCTACTATTTCTTGTGGTCAGATCAGCAAACCTCAAAATGTCACCCGGCTATCCCTGAGGTTAACGGAGCGGCTGGAGATGACGAAGATTCCGCTCCGCATGGACAAGGCCGTGTAGGAGACCCAGCCGCTGCAGATTCGTCTTGTCCTATGGGAATTTGGTCCCCCCATCTTTGGGGGGTGTGTAGCTGGAAATGGGGTACCCGAAATGGTAATGGGAAGGCTTTTTGGGGACACAATTTGAAGACAAAACCACATGGCGAACCTCTCAGGTATGTGAAGATAGGAATTTTGCCCAGAAGAGAGGAGAGCGCGAGATGGGAGGCAGGGGGGGAGGAAGAGAGGACAGCGGGGACGAGAGGGAACGGGGGGGGGCGAAGAAAGGGGAACAAAGAAAGCAGGGGGGGCGAACCAAGGGGCAGCAGGAGGGAAGGGAAGAGAGGGGGGCGGGGGGAGACCACAGGGCGGGAGAAAGAGAGGAAACGCACGAGGGAGGGAGAGAGACGACAGACAGATGAGACAGAAAGACAGACAGAACAGAAAGACAGACAGACAGACAGGACAGACAGACAGACAGAAGAGACAGGTACAGAAAGAAAGAAAGACAGAAAGAAAGAAAGGAGGAAAGAAAGAAAGAAAGAAAGAAAGAAAAAAAGAAAGAAAGAAAGAAAGAAAGAAAGAAAGACAGAAAGAAAGAAAGAAAGAAAGAAAGAAAGAAAGACAGAAAGAAAGAAAGAAAGAAAGAAAAAAAGAAAGAAAGAAAGAAAGAAAGAAGGAAAGAAAGAAAGAAAGAAAGAAAGAAAAGAAAGAAAGAAAGAAAGAAAGAAAAGAAAGAAAGAAAGAAAGAAAGAAAGAAAAGAAAGAAAAGAAAGAAAGGAAAGAAAGAAAGAAAGAAAGAAAAAAAATAAATAAAGAAAGAAAGCAAGAAAGACAGGAAAGAAAGAAAGAAAGAAAGACAGAAAGAAAGAAAGAAAGAAAGAAAGGAAAGAAAGAAAGAAAGAAAAGAAAGAAAGGAAAGAAAGAAAGAAAGAAAAGAAAGAAAGAAAGAAATAAAGAAAAGAAAGAAAGAAAGAAAAGAAAGAAAGAAAGAAAGAAAAGAAAGGAAATAAAGAAAGACAGAAAAGAAAGAAAGAAAGACAGAAAAGAAAGAAAATAAAGAAAGAAATAAAAGAAGAGGAAAGAAAGAACGACAGAAAAGAAAGAAAGACAGAAAAGAAAGAAAATAAAGAAAGAAAGAAAGAAAGAAAGAAAGAAAAGAAAAGAAAGAAAGAAAGAAAGAAAGAACGAAAGAAATAAAGAAAGAAAGAAAAGAAAAGAAAGAAAGAAAGAAAGAAAGAAAGAAAGAAAGAACAAAAGAAAGAAAGAAAGACAGAAAGAAAGAAAGAAAAGAAAGAAAGAAAGAAAGGAAAGAAAGAAAGAAAGAAAGAAAAGAAAGAAAGAACGAAAGACAGAAAGAAAGAAAGAAAGAAAGGAAAGAAAGAAAAGAAAGGAAAGAAAGAAAGACAGAAAAGAAAGAAAGACAGAAAAGAAAGAAAATAAAGAAAGAAAGAAAGACAGAAAAGAAAGCAAGAAAGAAAGAAAAGAAAGAAAGAAAGAAAAGAAAGAAAGAAAGAAAGGAAAGAAATAAAAGAAAGGAAAGAAAGAACCTAAAGGAAAAGACATCAAAAGAACTCAAATAACTCACCGAAATGCAACATACGAACCGAATGAAAATAACCTCACCTACATAAATTTTACCTCACCTACATACCTACATCACCTACCTCACCTACCTCACCTACCTCACCTACCTCACCTACCTTCACCTACCTCACCTACCTCACCTACCTACCTACCTACCTACCTCACCTACCTCACCTACCTCACCTACCTCACCTACCTCACCTACCTCACCTACCTCACCTACCTCACCTACCTCACCTACCTCGCCTACCTCACCTACCTCGCCTACCTCACCTACCTCGCCTACCTCACCTACCTCGCCTACCTCGCCTACCTCGCCTACCTCACCTACCTCGCCTACCTCGCCTACCTCACCTACCTCGCCTACCTCGCCTACCTCGCCTACCTCGCCTACCTCACCTACCTCACCTACCCCACCTACCCCGCCTACCCCACCTACCTCGCCTACCTCACCTACCTCACCTACCTCACCTACCTCACCTACCTCACCTACCTCACCTACCTCACCTACCTCACCTACATCACCTACCTCACCTACCTCACCTACCTCACCTACCGCACTCACCTACCGCACTCACTCACTCACTCACCCACTTACTCACTCACTCACCCACACCTCACCTACCGCACCCACGCACCCACGCACTCACGCACTCACGCACTCACGCACTCACGCACGCACGCACGCACGCACGCACGCACGCACTCACTCACTCACTCACTCACTCACTCACTCACTCACTCACTCACTCCACTCACTCACTCACTCACTCACTCACTCACTCACTCACTCACTCACTCACTCACTCACTCACTCACTCACTCACTCACTCACTCACTCACACCTCACCTACCGCACTCACTCACTCACTCACTCACTCACTCACCCACTTACTCACTCACTCACCCACTCACTCACTTCACTTCACTTCACTTCACTTCACTTCACTTCACTTCACTTCACTTCACTTCACTTCACTCTCACATCCCTCACTCACACACACCACACTCACATCACTCACTCACACTCTCACTCACTCACTGTACATGAATATACATACATACACACAAACTCACCCACCATCACCGCGCCATCACTCTTATACTTCCTCTTCCCTTCTTGCTTTTCTATGGTCAGTCTAAGTCTAAAGAAGTTGGTAACATGTGGGGTTATCCGGTCCTTTAATGACATGTTTTGGCTCAAATTGTTGATGAACGAAATGCATCGAAATGCTGCGCCAGTTGATACATGGATCAGCCCATTCTTTACAGGGTTTCATTTATCCAAGGCCGTGCAGGATTTCGTCCATCAACAGTACGTGAATATACTGTAGGCCGTGATTGTGAAAACAATTGAAACTTCCATGGGTTTGAAGGGACATGCGGTGCAAGAACGTTGCTTTTCCATTTTTTTCAGAATCGAAATTCTGGGAGAGCAGAAGCCGCTTTGAGATTTTGTGCCCATTTTCAAGGCCCCTCTGAAAGGTGTTGGTTGGTGACCTTTGGCACATGCCGGTTTCAGGCCAGATGATTGCTTCACCGGTGCCTAGTCATTGGCTGTTTCTATCACGTTGATATACGTTGATCATTTTTGTATATTCACCCCGCTTCGCGTGGGGTGGCCGCCCACACCGCAGGTTTATTTCGGTCCGTGAGAGGGGCTAAGGGTGGTTTTCCCTCGTGGGGGCTCCCCAAGCTAAGAATTTTCACTTTCCCCCCCCGGTGGGGGCTCCCCAAGCTAAGAATTTTCACTTTCCCCCCCCGGTGGGGGCTCCCCAAGCTAGGGAATTTTCACTTTTCCCCCCCGTGGGGGCTCCCCAAGCTAGGGAGTTCCCACTTTTCCCCCCCGTGGGGGCTCCCCAAGCTAGGGAGTTCCCACTTTTCCCCCCCGTGGGGGCTCCCCAAGCTAGGGAATTTTCACTTTTCCCCCCCCGTGGGGGCTTCCCAAGCTAGGGAATTTTCACTTTTCCCCGCCGTGACAGCTTCCCAAGCTATGGAATTTTCACTTTTCCCTCCCTTGGAGGCTCTCCAAGCTGCGGAATTTCAAATAGCTAGACAACGACGCCTAGATAGTCCCCAAATCCCGTGTTCTTTGAATGTGTTTCCATGTTTTTGCAATGGTTTCCTTCAAAGCACGGTACTTTACACTTTTGTCGCCATAAAACCGGTCGAAAACATCATGTTCGACAATGCTTCCAATTCCCTTATCTCCCCAACCGTTGAAAATACCGCTATTTACAGTGTTTTCTTCAAATTTTCCATGTGCCAATGCCGGTAGCCAACTCCAACATATATATTATATATGATTTTTTTCCAAAACATTGTTTTTGACAGTGTTTTTCCAATGTTTCCAGTCAAACAGACGGTAATTTACACGTTTTTTGCCATAAAGGCAGTAAATCCTTCCAAAACATTGCTTTTGACAGTGTTTTTGTAATGTTTCCAGTCAAAGCATACGGTAATTTACACGTTTTTTGCTATAACGTCAGTCCAAAACACTTGTTTTTGCAGTGTTTTCAATGCTCTGGCATCCAAAAACCCTGCAAAATCTTGCTATGTACAATGTTTTTTTTCATTTTTGGCCGTTTTTCCATTGCCGGAAAGCTACCAAAATGACCCAAAATTCTATTTCGATACCCTCTTGCGCTCAGACACCCAAAAATCCTCGAAAAATGTCGAAAACACCACCGTATTCTGGTCTCGGTGCGAAACCGTTTTTGGCCTCCCCCCCAGCTAAAGCTGATATAGCGACTGCTATATTAACAAATGTCATTGAGCATTTAGTGTTGCTGTTGCCCCCCAATAAGCACGCCTTCACCGCCAAAGCGGTGTGGGCGGATTTTCTGTTGTGGTTTTGGCACCCCTGTTGATTGCCATCAGTTGAAGCCTATGCTTGCCATCAGCATCAGCATTCACTTCAGCATTCTTATCCTGATTTCTGCTAATATTTACTAATGTTCACTGTATTTGCGTCGTTTTTGTTGCTGTATTACTGTACTGTCGCAAGTGTCATTGTTGATTGTTTATTGATTGTTGGTTCTTGTTATTGTGATTATTATCATCGTTTCATATCATTTCCAGTATTATTGAAACTATCAGCCAATTGTTCCTTGATGGTTTTAGATGTTGTTTGTTCGGGAGTTGTAATTAAGATAATAAAGGAAGGGGGCATTGTCAGCCCACTATTTCCTGAAACATCCGGCTCTTGTTATCACCATTGCCATCATCGCTATCATCACGACCATTGTCATCGTCATTGTCGTCATCATCATCATCATCATCATCATCACCATCCTCAATACCAGAGTTACTAGTGTTGTTCGCACTTGTGACTACCACTTTCAGATAGTCAATGATTTGATGATGTATTTGATTAATCGTAATTTAATGATTCTGTTGGATACACTGCACTTGTTGGTAGCACGGCCACTACCATCCACCAGCCAACCACAGGCCGGGGCCCATAGGCCATCGCATTCCCTTGGGTCCCTGGCGCTGAGGCTGGGCCTCTTCGAGGCAGCGAATATTTTAATCGGGGAGCTGCCAGTGATCCAGTGGTGGGTGTGAAGGAGATTATGAAAAACAAAACAGTAAGACAGTAATCGTGATGATGATGATGATGATGATGATGATGTTACTTATATTTTTTTGTATATTTTGATAACAATGAGAATGTCATATAATGTAATGAGAACTATGATACATATGAATATGATTATAAGAACGATTATAATTATGAGTATCTTCATGATCTTCAGAATCATGAGTTGATTATTGCTGGTTGCGGGCACGAGGCAACATGGTGATGGGTTGAGCAAGATCCGACCATGAATATGCAATTTGCTTTTGTTTTTCTTTGTGCACTCTGATGTAAGCTGTAGGCAGAGAGGGGTCATGGGTTGGGAACATGATGGTGGTTGATATGTTTATGCTTGATGAAGATATTGGTTGATACATGATGGTTGATGAAGATATTGGTTGATACATGATGGTTGATGAAGATATTGGTTGATACATGATGGTTGATGAAGATATTGGTTGATACATGATGGTTGGTGAAGATATTGGTTGATACATGACGGTTGATGAAGATATTGGTTGATACATGATGGTTGATGAAGATATTGGTTGATACATGATGGTTGATGAAGATATTGGTTGATACATGATGGTTGATGAAGATATGGTTGATACATGATGGTTGATGAAGATATTGGTTGATACATGATGGTTGATGAAGATATTGGTTGATACATGATGGTTGATGAAGATATTGGTTGATACATGATGGTTGATGAAGATATTGGTTGATACATGATGGTTGATGAAGATATTGGTTGATACATGATGGTTGATGAAGATATTGGTTGATACATGATGGTTGATGAAGATATTGGTTGATACATGATGGTTGATGAAGATATTGGTTGATACATGATGGTTGGTGAAGATATTGGTTGATACATGGTTGATGAAGATATTGGTTGATACATGATGGTTGATGAAGATATTGGTTGATACATGATGGTTGGTGAAGATATTGGTTGATACATGGTGGTTGATGAAGATATTGGTTGATACATGATGGTTGATGAAGATATTGGTTGATACATGATGGTTGATGAAGATATTGGTTGATACATGATGGTTGATGAAGATATTGGTTGATACATGATGGTTGATGAAGATATTGGTTGATACATGATGGTTGATGAAGATATTGGTTGATACATGATGGTTGATGAAGATATTTGTTGATGCATGATGGTTGATGAAGATAGTGGTTGATCCATGATGGTTGATGAAGATATTGGTTGATACATGATGGTTGATGAAGATATTGGTTGATACATGATGGTTGATGAAGATTGGTTGATACATGATGGTTGATGAAGGTATTGGTTGATACATGATGGTTGATGAAGATATTGGTTGATACATGATGGTTGATGAAGATATTGGTTGATACATGATGGTTGATGAAGATATTGGTTGATACATGATGGTTGATGAAGATATTGGTTGATACATGATGGTTGATGAAGATATTGGTTGATACATGATGGTTGATGAAGATATTGGTTGATACATGATGGTTGATGAAGATATTGGTTGATACATGATGGTTGATGAAGATATTGGTTGATACATGATGGTTGATGAAGATATTGGTTGATACATGATGGTTGATGAAGATATTGGTTGATACATGATGGTTGATGAAGATATTGGTTGATACATGATGGTTGATGAAGATATTGGTTGATACATGATGGTTGATGAAGATATTGGTTGATACATGATGGTTGATGAAGATATTGGTTGATACATGATGGTTGATGAAGATATTGGTTGATACATGATGGTTGATGAAGATATTGGTTGATACATGATGGTTGATGAAGATATTGGTTGATACATGATGGTTGATGAAAATATTGGTTGATACATGATGGTTGATGAAGATATTGGTTGATACATGATGGTTGATGAAGATATTGGTTGATACATGATGGTGGTTGATATGTCTCTCTCTCTCTCTGTCTACATATGCTAAGGGTATCTAAGGGTGATTATTTATTTTTTCTTTGAACTGCTGGTTCACAGTACTTTACCAGCGATTTTACGTTGTAAGTGTAATCACCCTGGAGTACGTAGAATACGCAGCAGTTTTCTCATCTTGTCGAGGATGGTCCACATACTGTACATATTACTGTATATAATGTTGGGTTTGATATATTCTGAATCATTGCCAACTATCCTCCCAGTGTTTATCAGCTTATCACTTTATCACCATATTTTGTTTTGCTGGGCATGGATTCACATCAACCAACACGAATACTATTTACTTCCACTGTTTTGATGAAAGAATTCACATGATCAAACCCTGGTTGATTCTTTTGTTGTGGGGCATAGAAATGGGTTTTGATACGGATAACTTTGTTGATATTGCCGAACAGACAATGGACCTGAAGACAGGAATGAATGACGCAAGGAAATCATTGCATACTTTCGCATTTTTGTCATGGATACACAGATGGATACGGGAATGTAAGGATTGGTAATTGTCAGTAGTGGATAGTACTGGGTGATGGTTATATATGATAGGGGGAAATGTGGATAGAAAGGTCATGTGGATGATCAGCCAGGAGTCAAGGTTTCTTGATGTTTGAGAAGCTACCGTCTTTCCTGTCATGTTTTTTTGGAGACACCTCGAAAAAAATGTGTCCAGGGTCCCTTTAAATACATCACAGCTCGATCATGCTCATGCCCTTGAATGGACTGCTCTTGGAGCCCGAGCTATGGAAACCAGGCATGTGGATTATAACCAATAGCTCTCCGGGGAGTTAACCAGTGGAACATTTCCCACTTTAATGGTGCTTACGCTGTCCAGGCAGAAGAGCTTGACCAAGTGCCGCTAGATGAGGTTGGGTGAGTTCGGGTTCAGGGCAAATGTGAGTTCTTTCATTTAGGCAGTCAAGAATTGCCGATCAAGAGTTTGGGATTTTGAATTTTCGGATATTTTTGGGCTGGGAGAATGTAAGGTGCATTCACAATCATTCACACCTCTATGTGATCTATGTGCATGTTTTGCCAATGATGTGCTGGGACGCTGGCGTTGCGCTGATGCTCGGGCCAGTTGACTTCCATCGGATCCAGGCCCTGCTCGGGCCTGGAGAATTGCAGACCGGATGACCGGATGTTGCAGTGCCGACACCACTTCATTCAGAAAGTCTATTTGTAAACATTTCATAACATTTCCAAACAAAATAAACCATCGAAGAAATCTGCTGGTTGTTGAGGCATGGTTCTGGAGAATGTCGGCCTTGCGCTTTTCTAGGCGACCCTTTCCTCAAGGGTTGGGCCAAGCAATCTTTTGGATGTTCATATTATTTTCATTACGTAACCTGGCAACCAGTTGTTGCCATCATGAAATGGACCTTTCTCGGGACTCGGGCGTGGCGCGTGTGGAGCCAGTCCCATCCTTCGTTTTGCACTGGATTATGATGAGCTGAATGGAGAGCCCTTGACCCTCGTCAGTTTTGCTTTGAAGAAGCAACATAGAAAAAAGAACAATGAAATGATTGAACAAATCAGTAGCATAGTGTGGTAGGCTTGTACTTGGTAGATTGACATGCTCTGCCCTTGAAAGTGGAACAGACACCTGCAGGTTCTGTCATTTCCCACACGATGCCCGTCGAAAAGTCCGGCTGGGACGGCGGAAGAGGTTGGCAAATTCTGCAGCTTCAAAGGATCACCCAATGTCCGATTCACGTTACGACAAGCCACATGAAGTAAATGAAGTACATATAAATAGTGTGGTGAACCCAATCATCATCAATCATCTCATTGTTTCCCATCATTTTCCCATCATTTTCCCGTATTTTTCCATGTTTTCCTTATCATCACTGGGTGGGTCCCTTGTTTCACCATCCCCTTGCGGCCGCCCAGGGGCCCAGGCCATAGGAACTATGGGATTTCAACCCCCAGTTGGGATATTAATCCGTTAATAATGATATATCATGGATTGTACTGGTTAATAATGGTTAAGAATGGAAAAAATATTGGTTAATATTGGTTAACAATGGTTAAGAATGGTTTTAACCCATTAATGTTGGTTAATATATTGGGGGCCCCCCAAAGTTGCAATGATGGACAAATATCACTTAAGATCACTTAGTTCATTTAGTTCACTGCACTGCCAAGTGACCAGATGTACAGAGGTGCACAGATGTGCTACTTGCGGTAGCAAGTAGCAAGTAGTAATGCTTCTTTGTTCCAATTTCTTCGTCAATTTTCACCACATTGCTTTTGTCCTTGTTCAAGAGGCAGTGTGAGGAAATTGTGAACAGAGTGTCAATTTCGATTGGGGAAACAGTGGGTTTGGGACGTTTGGGAGACAAGGTTCTGACATTCTCAGTTTGTCACGAAAGCTAGCTTCTGCTAGCTGAAGTCCCTCTTGCTTTAGCAAGGTATTGGGAGGGCTGGAATCTCCAATTGCGTGAAACTTCACAGTTAACTACCCCTCCCCCCGGCTGGTTCACAAGCAGCTTGGCCGTGGCTCAATTGCCCCCGGGGACACTGTCGGCATGTCGCCACCGGAAGCAACATCGGCAGCATCCACATCCTCCGCATCATTGGCATCGTCAATAGGGCATGGTTTAATACATTGCAGTACTATCTTTGGAGGATGGTTTTTCATCATGTGTAATGCCCTGTGTGTTTTCATGCCTGCCGAGCTAGCTTTCGTCCCTTACCCCTGGGCCTCAACTTGAAATGCATTCGACTGCTAGGCACATTCCTATCTCGTGGCCTATTGTGAAGCAGAAGCTTGTCAAAAACCAATCCCCATGAAGCTGGGTGGCTGTGTCGGTGTAGGTGGATTGGTCTCCTACACGAAATTGAATAGATGGGTAGAATCCGTTGGATTCTTGAACAGATGCACATACTACTGCCACCACAAGCAGCAAACATGTTCTTCACCGAGGACATGCGGCTCCGGCTCCTGAGGCAAAAAGACCAGCTGTGTGGGTAGTGGCAGAAATAGGGAGGGCAGGCATCACTGATTGTTTGGTGTTTTGTCCTCTTCAAAAGGCATCATGACTTTGCTTCATATTACGATTGCATGTTATTGTGCAGCTTTTCGAACACCTGTTAGCTGTTACAGTCTGGACCAGACTGCAACCCAACCAATTGATTCAACATGAGAATTTGACTGCCAGCATATTTCCCAGAGTGTCCAGGTATTGTGTATGACCTCGGAAGTACCAGATTCATGATTTTGTTGTTGCGTGACATCATGTGACATCAGAGTTTTCCTTTCCATAAAGCAATCCAAATCACCAGTAGAGCGGTGCTTTCAAGCTGTGGCCATGGACTGGGGAGCCGGCATTGTGGTGGAAGCAAACACAGCCCCTCGGCAATGTGCTAGTTATCCTCACGAATCATGTGTACTGTGTGGCCTGTGTGCGTGTTTGGCTTGTTATACTATATAATTATACTATGTTCTACTGTTCTGTCTTTTTTTCCGCGTATATAATATACATTGGTTCACCCAAGCGATGCGTGTCAGAACATGTCAAGACCGTTTCCACTTCGGAAGAAGCTTTTGAACTTTTGAAAGTGATATTTTTCTCTTGGACTGAGAAGCACGAATTGCACATTTGCCAGCACATCTCATTGCAAGAAAGGCCGAAGAAGCAGAAGAGTTGAAAGAGGAGAAGCCCAGATTTGCTTGTTGGATGGTGCAATGAATATGGGTGACAGTGAAGCCAAACAACTCTGAAATGAGCAGATGAGCATCACACTAGAGTCTGTTCATGTCTGTTCTGCCCATTCTTGAAGTTGTTCAACTGAGTAGGGTGAAATAACCCATAGGCAGGTTCGAATTTATGAAAGAACTCTGGTATCCTTTAGTCGCCTGCATTCACTGAAAAGCAACCATTTGCTACGGATTCCGGGCACATTCCTGATTCAGCCGGAAAAAAAAGTTCCTGAGCCTCTTCTCTGAACAGAAAGTGTTTGGTTTTCATCCAATACGTTGCACTCCAGTGCAAGGAAATGCAGCTCGCCTGCAGTGCTGGTTTTTCTTTTTTGTTGAAGATAATACCGAATAATACCTTGAATTTAATGGAAACATCAAAACGGTCAAAGTTGCTGCTGTCATTTGTTTGGTCTGGCGGCAGTGGCACACCACTGAGAGGACATTTTACAGAAAGCCGCGTTGCTTCGCAAGTTCGACCTTGTAGAGGACTTTGCTTCAGCGATTTGCCTTTCGAAACTTGGGCTGCTGCTGGGTCATGCGTTGATTCGGGAGCCCGCTGTGCACGTTTGAACATATTCGAACATTAGAGAATTAGAATGAATTAGAATATTCCATACAGGCGTTCGAACCATCTGCTGTACCGTATCCGATTCATCTGGCTCTCAATTCTACAGTTCCCACAGAACTTCTTCACCAGCTTTCACATCAAGAGGAGCCATTCACGCCTCAAGGTGCCCCGTTTGCTGCTGCCAATAATCGTATGTCTAAGGGCAGTGAGTCTTTGAGATCTTTTGTTGAAAACATGTTGGCAGGCGATGATGAGGAGGAGAACTACTTCATCGTAGCTGGGGCTCTCAAAGAGGAACACGGGCTGTGGATGCCACTTGAGCCAAAATAGATGGGTGGGTTTGGAAAAGGCCAGCCAATTCGCTAACAACTTTGGCAGAATTTGATATTACTATATATATATATACATATATATATATATCATTACATATATTATCTCTCTCTCTCTCAACTCTCTTTATCAACATATATATATATGTATTATATGTATACATGTATGTAATGTAATGTAATGTAATGTAATGTAAATGTAATGTAATGTCATGTCATGTCATTTATGGTATGGTATGGTATGTATGCATGCACATACAGACAGGACTACCAAGCTATTTCAGGCCAACTCCCAGTGGGTCGTTATTCTTCAGCATCCCAATCCCAAGGTCAAAGACGAGCTTGAGAAGTTGGCTGGGCATCCCAGCAAGCTGGGCCTGGGCTAGCCATCGCTTAGAATGGTCGGATATCAATGGATGCCCATTCCAACTGATTCCAACTTGGCTCGAACCACGCAATCGTGTGCTTGGAAGATCATTCGATGCTTCGCACCTTCATGATCGTTTCAGAAGTAAGTCTCATTTTCAAACTGCAACCAGACAGAGGGTTCTAGCTTTCAGAGGCCCCTGCAGTTGGCTTCGTCCGCCTTCGGGATGTGTTCCCTTGCCTTCGTTGTGATGGAGGTGTCGAGCAAGATGTGGAAACCGCTCTGAACACGATGGCACACGGGTATGGATCTGCGAGGTTTGAGCTGACAGTCAGGACCAACATGCTCGGATTTGAGCAACGAGGAAGCCCACCATTCGTGGAGTCAACATTTACCTGCCGAGCAGGATGTGGAAAGGGCTGCACAGTGGAGGCAGATGAAGGAATCGGAGGAGGCACAGTCGTCCAAGTGGCAGTCAGCTGCATGGTGATACTACATTGTAATGATACTACCAATGGCTACGGAAGCAATTAAATTCCAAACTCACAGTTCCAGCGCTATTACAGCAAAGGTTGGCAGACCAAAGAATGACTTTACAGGAAGCGACTTTTAGGAGTGGACTTGCAACGAGGTGAATTCGTGATGATTATATTATATATATATATTATAGATCCAAAAGTGGGTTTGATGGCCATGACAAGGGCTAGCATTATGGAACACCCACTGGTGAAGATGGTCTGTTTCCAGAATTATTCAAGCCAGCTTGCGAGGGTGCAGACAATTTGGCAAAGGCCAACATTGGAAAAGCCAAGGCAGCAGAACGAACCCACGAAAGATTGAGAGAGCTGGTGCATGTCCACGTTTGGGCTGCACTGCAATTGAGTAGATTGCTGTTGATTATGCCGCCAAAGAGGATGGCAAGGCAGCGTAACAAGCGAGCGAGCGAGTGAGTCAGTGAGTCAGTGAGAAGCCTTGCATTCTCCATCCAATCTCAGACCTCATACGTTCTGCTCAGTGCAGAAGAGTGCATGGACCGGCAATGTGGCGGAATTGCTAAGCTGCGTTTCCGCGAGTGTCTAGACTAGACATGTCTTGGGATGGCCGCAGAGATTCAATAAAAGTCTTTTCTCAACTGATGAGAGATGAATCGTAATATACCTAATGATCAGAGAGACGCACTTCGTGGCTCAACAGCCGTTGAGTAGGTTGATCCCTGCAGGACACGGAAAGCACCTTGGATGAAGATGCGATGCTCAGACTTCTGGATGTCCCTGAGGAGCTGGGGAGATTGGGAACCGTGGAAACGTAAGTTCTTGTGCGATATATAATTGTCCTTGGTGCTTGACGGTTGCCTGGGGTTCTCATATTCTGCTGTACTCTGTTATACTACTATACTAACTGGCTTTATGGGATCGTCATGATCCACTGTGATTATGGAAATCTTGGTGTTTGCTCCAAGCAGTGTTTACCAAATGGTCTTTATGGGATGGTCCTAGGATTGCATAGAGATGACAAGATAGAGGCAGAATCGGGAATTTCTGAGCCGTTGAGGCCCTCTGATTCCTTTGGAACTTAGTTGCGACTTGATTTGCTTGAGGGTATGTGGACAGCCAGGCAGCTGGCTTGACAGCTCTGCCGGAGGCCAGGGTTTGTGCACAGTTTGTGAATCTGCTTGATTTTCAGAGGTTTGAGATCTGGAGTGTAGAGGATGCTACATTAGGCTACATTGGCTCTTTAACCACATCGGAGACCCTGAGCAATTCCTTTGCTTGACCCGGGCAGCCGGGCAGTGCTAGGATGTCGTTGTCATCCACCAGAATGACTTCCCCTCATTGCCCTAGACTCAATCTCTGTTTGCCGCAGCTTTGGAAGAGCACGTCTGCCATATACCTACAGCAACGTGCACTCATCGTGGCTCCTATTTCTCCATGAAGACCTGTAGATGTGGAAAGATAGTAAGTGCTTGCAACATCTTACAACCACAGTGTCCACCAGTTTGCCACCTTCTCAAGTACCACCACGTCCACAAACTCTTTTGATCCAACGCACTCTCCTGACGACGGGCTAGCTGTCTGATCTGAGGTACTCACAGATCAGGGCGTTTTTGGACAGCGCTGAGGCAGGTTTGGATCTAGAGACATGGTCAAACATCCTATTTTATTGATATATATTGATATTGATTTTCAATGCTTCACAGCCCTGATTCTGAGTTTCACTCCGGGCATGGATGCTTGGCAGAAGTGGAATCGTTTGCAAGCCAGTTTCTTTGCACCAATTCAGGGTTAATGCTTAGCGCGGATCATAAATACCAGTTCATATCCATCCATACGGAGTCAGACCTATTTATATAACCCATTCTTTTTGGTTCAAGAACCACATGCAACTTTGTGTGTCAATTGTTTCTTTTGGGCCAAACTGCTTGATCCATTTCTTGGTGGAACAAACCAGGACTCTGACTCAGAGGAGCACTCGGGAGAGGAAGGACAAGAGGTCTCCAGCTGTACATAGAAAAAATCAAGCGATGTCAAAAGTGTGTCTGATCGTTCTGCACTGATGATTCAGTTGCACGGCATCAACAAAACTACTGGTTGATACTGGTTGCATGGCTGTGGCTTATGTAATTTGCAGATCCCACTGGGTTTTCTCTCACAGTTGCAACACTTTTTTTTTGCGGGGTATCCTCCAAACTACGGCGTCCCTGATTTGGCGTCGCTGATCGGCATGGCTCAAGGCTCTTTTGACATAGCCTGAGCCAGCTTGTTTCAAGTTTCGGGGATTTCTCCCATGCAGAAAAGGAATCGCTTCAGGTGTGCCATCAGTCAGGTACTCTTTTCAAAACCGAACCTTGAATATGATCTGTACATGGTGCATAAACATGATTAATTAACAATACCAACCAGTTTTCGCAGAATATGTGTTAAGACCGCAAAATCTCGCATTCAACCAGGCTTTGCACTTTGATTTCTTTCATGCCTAAGCAAAAGCTTTCCACATGACACCCTGAACCGCTTTGAGCCATCCTTGCCTCGCCTGAGAATTCGTGCCTCGCTATGCGGCATCGGTATATTCAGGACAATGGACCCGGCACCACAGTTGCGAGTTGCGTGTGCAGGGTGTCACCCGTGTGGTGTATATGTAACGAGGTCAACATCTAAGAGGTGCCTAGAGGATCCTTTGTCAAAGGTCGGCGGGAACAGCCGATTTTATCATGACTATTGTGCGACGCGAACGGATGATCTAAGAGAATGGCCTTTGCACGAACTTACGGCATGATCATGCAGTTCACATCAATCTATATAAGGTTGTAGTCCAGAATGGAGAAGCAATTCCAAAAGATCGTTCATATCATGTTTCAATCCTTCGCGAACATTTTTTCCGAGTTCAACATATACAGCGAAGAATGGGCGTTTCTGGATGAAACAAAATCTATCAACCACCATACATAAGATAGAAAGTATGTTGACGTCATTGACGTTATTTCTTTGCTTCTCCCAACTCCAACGAACTGAGAGGCATCCATGCTTGTGGCCGGCGCGGCTGGGGCTCTGCGAGGCCAAGAGCATGTGGAAGAAGTGGAAGAATATAGGGATAGAGAATCTCAGCAGATTCCCCAAAAAGGTGAATAATGTAAGACGAGTAAACTTGGGCTGCCAACCACTTGTCGTTCTTCGGTGCTGCAAGCCTTTTCCAAAGCTTCTAGAAGATCTGTGTTCAGTAGCCCGGTAATATGAATCGAATTTATAAGATGTGAAATCCTTCACTCATAGGGAACTGCAAAAACACGACGTTTTTGAACGTCGTGTTGACGGTTGCGTTGGCTATGTATGCACATTCTAAAGTCAAATTAGACCTACCTTTCTCTCACCACTGACAGGTACCGCCTGGTGCGCCTCTTGGGCGAGGCGGCGTTTGGGTGGCCCGTTTCTGTCGTGATTACGGCATCCCCGGGCCCAAATCATTGCAGATGTCGTTGGGTAATCGGGTAGCCAATGTCTGCCACTCTGTAGGAGAGGGTTGTTGGATCCGGTTCTTGTCGGCAGCATTCCTGGCTTAAAGTGGTAGCAGATGGTAGCAGAAACAAGAAACCATAATTGCATGCAGCCATGTGACCAGTCAACCAGTGGGTTTGGATCACTCCCAGAACAATTTAGACCTGCAATTGGGTTGTGGTTTAATCATCATCCCCAAAATTGGATGTATTGCCACTAAACCAACACCAAAACAATGAAATAAATATTCAGTGGTGTAAAGCTCCAAAATATGCAAAAAAACATGTACATCACATTCATGAATTTATAAAGCAAAAACATCGCTGTCGCTATGATGCCTTGCCGCTGATGCTTCAAGCGCTTCGCGCCTGCGCGATAGCCACAATTCTTGGAGCGGTTTTGGCACGGCCCTGCACCCGAAACTCGGTGAATGGTGGGCCCATTTTTCAAACGGAGCTGTATGGGTATTGAAATGGGGGAGGATGCCAATGGAGTCACAAAATTGGCGATTTTAAACCTATTTTTAGTGTTCGTTTTTCTCCCAAACAGTGTGTCCACACTGAGGGGTTCTTACGGTAGGAGTTAAAGGCTGGGGTTAGATCAGGGTGCTCCATCTGGGCCACGGCATTTTGGCTGTAAATTCTCGCATAAAAGTTCCCTTGTGAGATGTCCATGTGCATTTCGACTGCGCAGGCTCGCACACGATGAGCGCTGCGGGGTTGTCCCGGTCTTGGTCTGCTGCATTTTCATTGTAAATTCTCGCATAAACGGCCTCTTCTGAGATGTCCATGTGAATTTCAACTGCGCAGGCTCGCACAAAGTGTGGGCCGCGGTTTGCCTTGGGCTCATTTTTCGTGGCAGGCGCAGTCCTTCGTAGACCTCGACAGAAAAGTGGTTGAAACCCGCAACCCCCTCGTGATTTTGGCCGGTCGCATCGCTCTTGCTGTGGCGCAGCGCGAATTTTGATATCCCTCGGATCGCTCTCGCTGTGGCGCGGCCAGCGTCTTGATATCGCTCTCGTTGTGGCGCGGTGCGCGGTTTGATATCGCTTGCGCATGCTTGCACAACCTTCTCGTGACTTTGGGCATGTCGGCTCGCTCTGGTTGTGGCGTGGTGCTGATTTTAGCAGATTTGTCTGAGATCCTGGTAAAGCGATCTTATGAGTTTTGTGCAAGGCCTTCTTTGACAATCTTACAAGAGTTTCATGGTGCAGTCTTAGAGATCCGTTTGATATAATATATATATATACTATATATATATATATCCATATATATATATATAAATAAATATGATGCTCTCGACCAAGGTCTTGCAGAGGTCCTTGTGAGAAGATGGTGTGGAGCTCCTGATGAGGTCCTGTCAAAGGTCCTTGCATGAACTTGAACAGGTCCTTATGAGAAGATCTTGTGGAGATCCTGGTGAAGTCCTGTCTAAGAGGTCCTAGTATGATCTTGTACAGGTCCTTGTCAGAAGGTCTTGTGGAGATCCCGGAAAGATCCTTTCTGAGAGGTCCTTGCATGAAGATCTTGCAGATGCCATGTCTTAGAGGTGCTTGTATGAACGCTTTTCCAGGATGCTCTTGGGAGGTTCTTGCCTCAAGATCCTCTCCGCCACCAACAGGTCCCTTTCTGACGATCTTGTGGGATTCTCTTAGGGGTCCTGGCATGCAGATCTTGGTCAAGGTCTTTTACATTTCCTTGTGAGAAGATCTTGTAGAGATCCTGGTGAAATCCGCCGAGAAGTGTCCCAGTCTTCGAAACGGATGACGGAACAAATTGCAAAGAAAAACGTCCATAACCAACGAACAGCAATGTTTCTTGCACAATAATCGAAACTTTTTGTTGAAATAGCAGTAGATCTGGGCCCCAAGGATTCAAGGCACGCATCCCCAGCAGTGACGACAAATTCGCACTTAGAGATCTTAGAGTCCGAGGAAATTCACCCAGGTGCATGGTAAAAGCACTCGCAAAATGTTGAAGACATCATATCCGCAGATGTATCAACAGGTGTATCAACCCACAATTGCCCGCCCCAAAAACAACCCAATGGCCACTGGTCCAGGTGAAGACATCCGTTACGGCTTTTCGGAGTGCCACGAGGGTCCTCCAGGTGCTGGACCGGTGCGGGAAGCTTTCGCCTATGCTGAAGACTGTAACTTGGCAGCCAAGAACTCGACCGTGTTGCCGCAGCCGCTGCTGGACCTGCCTTGTGAGCAGCCGTGTGAGTTCAATCACTACCTGCGGGTGAAGGACTTTGACTGGGGAACTGGGGAGGGAAAGGGCCTAGGTTGCCTTGGTCCTTGGTGGCCTTGGTGTATCTTTGCCTGTTGGTTGACCTGGGTTCTATTCTAGGCTCTCTAAGACTCAGGTTTTCACGACTAAAGTCACGACTCAGATGCCCAAATCAATCCAGTCACCAGGAGGACTTTCGGTCATCCAAGCTGAAGGTGAGTTGCGTGCCATGCCCCAGAGGGCAATTCTCCCTTGGTGGTGGCCTCTATGTGGATGGTTCCAATGGAGATTGGTCCAGGACAAAAAACAACATGGAACAACTTTTCTTTGTGAGTCCCGTCATACAATCCCCACCAACCAGTCACCGATTTATTGATTTACATTAAAATTTGAAGGTTGTTGCTAGAAATTGGCCAGTCCAATCCCCCCAAAGTCACAAATTCTGGCAAGTTGGGATGTCCGAGAATCCATTGGGCACCAATGCAGGCCTTGGCCAGAAGGCTTGAAGACCTCTTGTCTCTATCGTTCCAATGATGCACGCTGGGTCTTGGGTGGAGGAGCTAGGCTTACATGTGTTCTGCACGTGAACTCACTTGCGCTGGAAACAAGAGCTGGCACTTGGAACCAGAACTTAGCAGATCAAACGCTGGATGTAGCTCGATCACATTGGCAAGTATTTTCTTGTGGCATTGTAGCATAACACATCACACATACTGGACATACTATATGATACTATATGATACTATATATATATATTCTGTATCCAACTTCCTCACATTTCCTCAACAGTGGTTTGTTGCATTTGAAGATGTGGTTTTTGTGGGGTTCACGTCTTATTGTACCTTTCCAACAGCCTGACCGAAGGGCTTGTATCAGGCTCCTTTGCAAGGCAGCAAGGAAAAAGCAAGGCACTAAGAAACTACTGCATGTTAGTTACTAGGTCCAGCTGATCATAAAATAAGCCCTTCAACCCTACGGCATTTGGACGCCGGGGTGGCTCGAGACATGTGTCGTGTCTTTCTGAAAATTCCACCTCAATATTGCCCTAGAGGCCCTAGTACCTTAGTAACTTGAACTGATCAGATGATCCCAATGAACCCATTTTTTTCATCTTGGAGCTACTGGGTCTCTGATCTTCCCAGGTGCCCCTGCAGATCCTGGGCAATGAGGCTTGTGAATCCCTTCAGCGAAATTTCACCGGTGCCGCCGTCCTGGTGATCCGAGGGGAATGCCCATTTTCCACCAAGACGCAGAATATCGCAGCTGCTGGAGCTAAGGCAGTGATTGTTTACAACAATCTGCAACTATTGCCAGTCAAGCAGGTTTTACTTGGGTTTGTCTGAACGTTTGGGACCCTAACTCCACTGATTCATCATTATTTTTTATTTTCCAATATATATATATATTTCCTCTGTAAACGATCAACAATTTGGCGTGGCATACCTCATTTCAGCCACACCCCCATGTTTTATCACAGTTCTATTTAGGGCATCTGGAAATGCCCGAGGTATGAGCGGCCTCATTTTTACCCAGCAGCAGCCAATGGGACCGCGCCCAGCATTCCAATTTTCATGGTCACCCGCGAAGATGGAGACCGCATCAAAACAGAAAGAACCTCTGCAGGCGGGGCACTTTCCAAGACCTTGGTTGATCATAAAAAAACTGGGCGGTCCTGCTACCCAAGTGGTATCACGGGCATGATGTCACAATCTAGTATGGGATTTCTGGATTTCTTACAAAAAATAAAATATACAAGAGGTTTTCAAGTAGGTTTTAGTTCCACTGCCAAGGTAACTTATTTTTGCGCGTTGCGAGCACTCGATGCAGCTTGGATAGACGTGAAGTTGCACCAGGGGCCCAAAATGTGTCAACTGACGAATCAGGACCTTCTTGGGAAGGTGCTGAGAAGAGTTGTGCGGAGTGGGGTGTTGATCCAAGTGGCACATTTTTACATTCTGGTGACAACCACAATTTCCACTGGTTGTTTTCCTTCTTGACGCTATCCACACGTTTTGTTCGCGATGGCTACATTCGTTTCCGCTATGCCGTGGATGCAGAAGACGGCTACGACGGTCTGCTGTTTGAGATGGATGGCAACCTTGTGTGGAACAAGACTGCAGCTGGACGTGGAAATACTTGGCAGATCCATCTGGAATGATGGTTAGTAAATGTTAGTAATGGGAATTATCCCAATATAGTATTGTTTCAGGTTTCAGGTTAGTGAATTATTACTATTTACTCAGATCCATACATATTTTTCCGAGCCACTTTGAAACATGGATCAAAAGAAGGATTGTCTGTTGAAGAAGCTCATAGACTCTGCGATCCGCCAGAGTTCTGTAAAATGCGCTGTGAATTTTTGTGAAGGGGTTAGTTATTGACCCTTTTTGCTATGTATAATTATATAATATATACACGCACAAACATGTAATAAATACATATATATATTTATATATGTGCATTTACTAAGTCATCTGTATATAATAATATATATATATACACACCATATACACATTTCTATGGTGTGTGTTTTTCGCAGTCCTTGCCTGTTCTTTCGGTTGTTCTTTAGGTCTCCCAAGCAGCTCCCTGGCAAGATTTTCGGCTCCAAGTGCCTCGAGGGTCTCACAGTTTTACCTGGACCTACAGGAAGGACTTCAGCACCTCGTCTGGGGAGGACCACTCATTGACGAGAGACCACAATTGCACTCAACTGATGGTCATGTCACCAAGGTGGTGTTTAGATTGATGATCTAGTCAGTCTCTAGCCTAGAATGGAAATCATGATAGTTTATGTTCAGTTGTCCCTTTTTCTTTAATTATATTTCTTTCATGTGTGACATTCACCTCCCCAAATGTGTTCACATCCACGGAGTGCAGGACAGAGCCAGGCTGGAGCTTCTTGAGGTGTCGGGCACAGCTCATGCAGACGAAGAGTGTCACAGTTGTTCCCTTTTGAGCAGCCCTGGGAGCCAGCGATGTCTGAGCTGTAGCCGCAATCAGTATCTCGGCACGTGATTGATATGATTGATATATGCCATTGGTGCTGAAACGAAAAGAAGAGTGCCATGGTCAAAACTGGGGTGGTATATTGACCATATTGGGGGATGGTGATCCATCTGTTTCTATGTGCACATGTGTGCGCCCACAATAAAGATTTCCATGGATGACCATACCACATACATCATGTTTTGACCGTGGCTCATGTGTTGATACCTTTTTATTTTTCCCATCTCACCTGGGATGATCATGATGATGATCCCAATTCAAGTGATGTTTGCTTTTTTTTTGGTCCCCGGAGACGGTTGCCTCAGCGATTGCAAAACCAGGTATGCCGAATTGGACGATGCTGGTGTGATCCGCTGTTCCAAATGTCCAGCTGGCACTTGGGCGCCTGCTGCGAGCGTCGGAAGGGACTCATGCAGAACAAGGCGGCAGTGCAATGCCCAAGATGTTCAGGTCTTGTACTTGGCTGCGAACGCCTCAATGCGATCCAGTTCAATCTGTCGAAACAACCATACCAACATCAGGGTCAGATGGCGAAAGCCCAAGACTTGCAAGTCAGAAATTGGAGCCAAAGAGCTTGCGGGAATCAGGGGAGGGGCATTAACGCCCCAAGCATGTCCTCCATGCCAACCCAACCAGTGGAGGCCAAAAGGTGGTGCATGTGTGAACCGTCCTGCTGCAAGGTGTTCTCCACCGCTCTATGCTGTTCCAATGTCAGTCATCAAATATTGGCACAGCTGGCCCAAGAACGTGACCTCCTGGATTTGGGGTAGATCTGTTTCAGAAGATCATCCACATGCCTGGCAACTCATGGCGGATGGCCGTGCAGCGGTGGTGGGAAGCGCCTACCTGGGAGAGGAGGTGGATGAATTTTCAGATCAAGCCTTGCTGACTTTGGATGTGGATCTCACAACTTCTAGTGACCTGATCTTTGGCCTGGAGGAAGAACCCCTGGGTGCATGGGGTCAAGGTGGTGCTCTTTATGTGGACCATCAGCCACGTGAAGCTGAAATGGTGACCGAATCCGGCACCACTAGCGTGTGGAAGCTTAAGTTGAACCCAGGGTGGCATTGGATCACTTGGGTTTGGCGCTACAAAGGTCCACAGCCAGAGGAACAGGCAGCAGATACTGGCGTAGTTGTTGGTCAAGGGAGCGGTCTGCGTTTGTTGAATATCTCCGTGACCCACGTTAGAGGTGGCCCGCCTGTCAGCTTCTGAGGTAGAGGGAGGAATGCTGGTGTCATCACGAAAGCTAGCGTCAGCTAGCTGGAGTCTTCTTGCTTTAGCAAGTATTGGGGGGGCTGCTCAAGGACATCACGTGATTTTTCACGCGAAAGGGGGGGACCCCCCCCCTCACCCACCACCACCACCATCACCACCATCACCACCATCATCATCATCATCGTCATCATCATCGTCATCATCATCGTCATCGTCCTCTCCATCGTCCTCTCCATCGTCCTCTCCATCGTCCTCGTCCTCGTCATCATCATCATCATCATCATCATCATCCTCGTCGTCGTCGTCGTCGTCGTCGTCGTCGTCGTCCTCGTCATCGTCCTCGTCATTGTCATCGTCATCGTCATCGTCATCGTCATCATCATCATCATCATCATCATCCTCGTCATCATCATCATCATCATCATCATTCATCATTCATCATTCATCATTCATCATTCATCATTCATCATTCATCATTCATCATTCATCATTCATCATTCATCATTCATCATTCATCATTCATCATTCATCATTCATCATTCATCATTCATCATTCATCATCATCATCATCATCATCATCATCGTTATTCAATTACATTTTATCATTATTGGCAATTATTGTCATTATCACGAAAGCTAGTGTCAGCTCGCTAGAGTCTTCTTGCTTTAGCACGTATTCCGGGGCTCCCCAAGGACATCACGTGATTTTTCCCGTGAAAGGGCCCCCCCCTGCCCCCTCCCCCATATATATCATTGTTATATATCATATATCAATATATCATTGTTGCATCCTCGTTGGGACGAACAATGCCGCGACACGATGATGACAGTCCCTCCGCAACTCACCTCTTCCCTTCCTTCTTTCTCCTACCCCGCTAGCTTTCGTCATCCACCCCCGGCCTCAAGTTTTCATTCTCTCCAATTTTTCAATTCTACTCTTATTCTATCACATCCTCAGAAATTTCATGCAGCTTCCACAACGGAGCGTTGCACACAAGTTTTGGTACAGTTCTGCCCTGGAAAAGTCTCAGGTGCACCTGCTGGTACTTGTCGGAGATGTCCACCGAACCATGGCTGGCGACAGAATGGTTCCCTGGTCAGATTTTGGGTGTGAAAGATCAATATAGTTTAAACATGTTTAAACACATTTGAGGGACAGAAAGACATAGCGTCGGCTTGGGTAGTTCTGAATCCAGGCCAAGGTGCTACGCAATGTCAGCCGTGTGCAGTGGCTACGGAGGAGATTCAGGGCCTCTGCAAACCTTGTGCTGCTGGATTTGCCAATCCACGAAAAGCATCACGTTGCGTGAAGTGTGGCTCAGCTCAAGAAGATTTTGGGAAGGTGGAAACTGTTGATATGGAAGTCGTTACTTGGGCGCTGTCGTTTTAGGTCCCCGCGGATACTCTTTACTTGCTCAAAGATGCAACAGCCCGCTCCCATCGCAGGTACAGTAGTAGACAGTGCTGGTAGTAAAGTAAAAAGATGTGAATATTAGCAATATATATATATCAATATATAGCATATAACTCATATCAACATGCCCGTTCCCATTCCGACTTTGAGAAGACCTTGCGACAGCGACCAAAACTCTGCGAGGTGGACCTGGCACTTCCAGTGATCGGGGCCGTGCCTGCAAGATGAATCCAAATCTCGGTGGAGATGGACAGCTCAGGTGGGACTCGCAACGTTTCCTAAGAACTTGGAGGAACCAAACCCGCAATGCTGGTGGATTCACCAGGATTGTCGTTGAGGAGCGGAGAAGCATGGAGAAACTGGGTGCCTTTTTCAAGGTAACCTGCCAGATCTGGCCGAAATGTTCCAAACAAGTGGTCTGTCATGACTGTCATGACTAGTGTGGCTTCATTTGGGGATATTACGAGTCAAACCTACAATACAAATCAATACAACGTATTTGCATGTATTTCCAACTATTTTGGTGTTCACCAGGGTCTTGAGCCACCATTTCTGCTGACTGGTTGAATCTTGTTGAATCTTGTTGAATCTTGTTAAATCTTGTTGAATCTTGTTGAATCTGGTTGACTTGTGGCGAGGATCGCACCTACTACATGAATTTAGTGCAGCCCATGGAGCTTCCAGGTGCTTCGTTGGAATTTCGAGGTCACCAGGCTTTTGTTTGGGAGGCCTTACCTCCTCGCATGAGTGACGTCTCCACCTGTCCCACCGAAGCCTCCTTCGTGCGACCCGTAGTGGATATGTTGGAAGCCATCAAGCCGAATGAAGGAAGGCCCTCGGGCCTTTGGTTCAACTTCCGGGGAAGGTGCTTTGCAAATGGAGACTCAGCTTATTTAGAGCTTGGGAGCTTGGTGGCTATGGCATGCTAAAGCTTACTCAGAGCGAGTTGAGAGAATTTCAACCATGGAAACAAGTCTGGTAAAACTGTACATCCAGGCTGATATGTAGATGTTGTTTTGTGGAATGTTTCTTCTCGCACTTGGATACACAGGCATTTTTTGTCTTTACGTGTCATTTCTCACGCCGTGAAACGGAGGTGCTCCCATACTGTATCCCTTTCCTTTCGTTTCAAATCCATCATCCCAGCAGTTGGGAAATAGCACCCGTGGATTGAAGTGAATCGAAAGTTCTTTTTTGACATCACAGTGCCCATGGTCCAAGGGTCCCAAGATGTCCTACGCCTTTTTTTTGTCGTTTTCATCACCGGCATCTCCTAACGACATCTCCCATCCTGTGGTGGTGAAAGTTTCGCTTGCATCTCCTGCTGCTCCCCCTGAATCCGCTCTAACCAGCCTGAGGTAAAATAGCAATTTTGGAACTTCAGATGCAACCCTCTCGCACGAAATGAAGGTCGAATGTCAAAAACTGGTGTAAAATTGCATTTTTGAAAGATCAGATGCAACCCTTTCGCACGAAATGAAGATCTAATGGCAAAAACTGAGGTAAAATTGCGATTTTGCAACGTCACAAAGGTCCTTTGTGGCAAGGGTTCTCTGGGTAAAAGCTTCTCTGTGTCAAAGCTTCCTTGTGTAAAGCTTCTGTGTGTAGAACCTTCTGTGTGTAAACGCCTCTGTGTGTAAACGCTCCTCCGTGTAAAGACTTCTCTGTGTAAAAGCTTCTGTGTGTAGTGGCGTCCTTGTGTAAAAACTCCTGTGCGTAAAGACTTCCCTGTGCAAAAGTTTCTGTGTGCAGAAGGTCCTCTGTGTAAAGACTTCTCTGTGTAAAAAGACTTCTCTGTGTAGATGCTTCTGTGTGTAAGCTTTTGTGGGTAAAAGTTTCTGTGGCCTCTCTGTGTAAAAGCTCCTCCGTGTAAAGACTTCTCTGTGTAAAAGCTTCTGTGTGTAGGGGCGTCCTTGTGTCAAAACTCCTGTGCGTAAAGACTTCCCTGTGCAATGTTTTCTGTGTGCAGAAGGTCCTCTGTGTAAAGACTTCTCTGTGTAAAAGGTTTTGTGTGTAAAGGGGTCCTTGTGTAAGAAATCGCTTCTATGTAAAGACTTCTCTGTGTAAAAGCTTCTGTTTGTAGCAACTTCTGTGGGTAAGAGCTTGTGTGTGTAAACGTTTCTGTGTGTAAAAACCCCTCTGTGCAAAGACTTCTCTGTGTAAAAGCTTCTGTGTGTAAAAGCTTCTGTGCGCAAAAGTTTCTGTGTGTAAACGCATCTGTGGGTGAACGCGTCTGTGTGTGAAAGTTCCACTCTGTAAAAACTTCTCTCTGTACAGAGCGCGTCTGTGTATACAAGCTCCTTTGTGTAAAACTTCTCTGTGTAAAGAAATCAGTGTGTAAAAGCTCCTCTGTGTAAAAATGTTTCTGTGTAAAAACTTCTGTGTGTAAAAGCTTCTCTGCGCAAAGCAAAGACTTCTCTGCGCAAAACCTTCGTATAATTCCCTTGCGTCATCGCAGCCATCTGAATAGACGCCATGGGGACACACAGGTATACATACAATATAATCGCTTCATAATCATTCATTTTTACATTCACTGATTAGCCACTATGCATCCACAACCTCATTCATCATTTATCATTCATCATCCTTCATCATCATTCATCTTAATGTCTTCCCTTCCTTCCTCTTTTGATCTACCCACTCCTGCTTGTCTTTCGGGCCACACGATCGTCTCTGCATAGGTGGCGATTTGTCCGAGAGGCGATTGCATTTGTTGCTCAGCTGTCATCCAGAGGCAGATCCCCAGGACTTCAGCCTTCTAAGTGCCATGGAACCACCGGATATGATGACAGGCTGCCAGGATTTAGCCTTGGAATGGCGCACCAGGTTGGCATGTCCAGTGTGTCAGGAAGGTGCCCTGGCACGGAAGACTGGAATGAGGAAGTCAAATTCCTGCTTTGGGGCTGGAAGTCTCGTTCTTGGAGGGCGCGGATCGACTTAGAAATTTGTAGAATGAACATTTGGAATGTGACGCAGTCTATCATCAACTTGACCAATTTGGATCTCACCATTGCAAACCCTCCAGTAAGCCAACATAGCTATGGCAGCTATGGAAAATACCCGTTTGAAATCAACCCCAGAGTGTTTTGCAGCATGATATAGTCCACAGGTGACTGGGAGGCAGTGACACCTACGCGATGTGACCCTGTGCGTGGTCAGCGTGTCACGTACATCGCACCATCTGGCTGCTTTGGTGGAGCAAAACCGCCGAAGGACTATTGGGAGCCTTGTCCTGGCGTCTCTTGGTTTGTTCCTGCTGAGTTTTTGGTACATCCTGGGAAAGCCGGATTCCAAATTCATCCAACTTCCAATGTCACTTCTCCTGCATGGAAATTCATGATGTTAACCTCTTTCTGGTATGTTCTTGCTCCCTTGCAGTCTAGAGTCCTCTGAAGTTGTGGTCGTTTTGATACAACTGCTTAGACCCGAATCTCCAATCTGTTCAAACCTAAGGTCCTAAACCTCGTGGCCTTTGTGGTCGTGGGAGCTTTCGTGGGTTGCATTCTATGTTGTTTGAGTATCTACGTTCTGCTCTTGCGGAGACGCTATGCCAAGTACATGATGTTAGAGGACAGTCAGTCCGCAGCCAATGCAGTTGCGCCAGCTAGTATTGGAGTTCCCGACAGTCCTGGAAACTTCGCTTGAAAAGCTGGATGCAGCTGACGAACTTTCCGAGGTTTCATCGAGCCAGTTGAGCCACGAACAAAATACCTCTGTTAATGGGTTATTCTAGGGGGTTGTACAATAATATATCGTTGCGCTGGTTTATGGGGGATTACATGGGATTACGAACTAAGCCATGCGGCCATAGTATGCCATAGTAATATGTAGCAAGCAACCAGTATTTGGGAAGGTTTCACAATGGGATGATCACCGTCATCCCGATGGGTTGAAGATGAAGCCCTCAGCAATGGACGCGGAAGTCCCATATGCCACGCAGCTTCAAGTCTTTTGGCTGTGACGATAATAAGCACTTGCATGCAGTCAATACTACATTACAATGTATATTTAATACTGCTATATATATATATTGCAATATTTGTATATAATGCACTATATCTTGCAATATATCTTATATACAATATATCTATATTTAAAGCTGGCTCTATTGAGCTGACATATAGCATCCTTGCCATCAAATCCAACCAGGCCGCGAACTGAGTCATGTGTGCCACGAAGAGCACTTGACGACTTTGAGGATGCCTCGCTCTCAGTCCGCCATGACACTGACTAAAGAGGAAACATCAGGTTGCTGTCACCAACTGCAGGGCCAAACTAGTGCTGATTATACTTTTCAGATACTTTTCAGTGTCAAGTCATCGTGGACCTCAAATTTGGAATCCTAGTTGATGCAGCGTCTTTGTGAAGCGTTCCTCACTATTTTCATCCGTTAGATTTTAACTTTCTAGTGACGACTGTCCTGATTCGACACATGATCTGGTCTCATGGAGTCCAATTTGCCTGCCGGATCTTTGTCCCGACAAAGTTGTATGTGATGAAACGGTACTTGTGTGACCAGTATATATGTTGTTATAGCTTGTTTGATGCCACGACACTTCAAATATCTTCAGATCACTACATATATAATAGGAGGTATGTATGTAATGTGATGTGATGTGATGTGATGTGACTTGATGTGATGTGATGTGATGTATTGTATTGTATTGTAATGCAATGTTATGTTGTGTTATCTTATGTAATGTCTTGTTATGTTTTGGTAATGTATGTATGTATGTTATGTAGTGTAATGTAAGGTAATGTACTGTAAGGTAATGTAAGGTAATGTAATGTAAGGTAATGTAATGTAAGGTAATGTAATGTAATGTATATAATGTATATAATGTAATGTAATGTAATGTTATGTAATGTTCTGTAATGTTTTGTAATGTTATGTAATGTAATGTTATGTAATGTTATGTAGTGTTATGTAATGTAATGTAATGTAATGTTATGTTATGTATGTATGTATGTATTAATGTAATGTACTGTATGTAATGTACTGTATGTAATGTACTGTATGTATGTATGTATGTAATGTATGTATGTATGTATGTATGTATGTATTAATGTAATGCAATGTATGTATGTATGTATGTATGTATGCATGTATGTATGTATGTATGTATGTGGGTATGTATTAATGTAATGCAATCAATGTATGTCATTAATGTATGTAATTAATGTATGTAATTAATGTATGTATGTATGTATGTCTGTCTGTATGTATGTATGTATGCGTGTAATGTAATTAATGTGTGTAATGTAATGTATGTATGTATGTATGTATGTATGTATGTATGTGTGTAATGTAATTAATGTTTGTATGCATGTATGTATGTAATGTAATGTTATGTAATGTTTTGTAGCGTATGTAATGTTATTTAATGTTATGTAATGTTTTGTAATGTTATGTAATGTAATGTTATGTAATGTTATTTGATGTTATGTTTTGTAATGTAATGTAATGTATGTAATGTATGTAATGTATGTAATGTATGTATTGAATGTAATGTATGTAATGTATGTAATGTATGTAATGTTATGTAATGTAATTTATTGTATGTTTTGTTATGTTATGTTATGTTATGTTATGTTATGTATGTATGTATGTACGTATGTATGCATGTGCGTACGTATGTATGTATGTATGTCTGTATGTATGTATGTATGTATTTATGTATTGGTTTGTATTGTTATGTATTGATATGTATTGTTGTTTGTTGTTATGTATTGTTATGTATTGTTATTTATTGTTATGTATTATTATGTATTGCAATGTATTGTAATGTATTGTAATGTATTGTAATGTATTGTAGTGTATTGTAATGTATTGTAATGTATTGTAATGTATTGTTTTGACTTGTTATGTATTGTAATGTATTGTTTTGTATTGTTATGTATTGTAATGTATTGTAATGTATTGTAATGTATTGTAATGTATTTGTTTTGTATTTTAATGTATTGTAATGTATTGTAACGTATGTAATGCATGTAATGTATGTAATGCATGTAATGTATGTAATGCATGTAATGCATGTAATGCATGTAATGTATGTAATGTATGTAATGCATGTCATGGATGTAATGTATGTAATGTATGTAATGCATGTAATGGATGTTATGTATGTAATGTATGTAATGCATGTCACGGATGTAATGTATGTAATGTATGTCATGTATGTAATGTATGTAATGTATAAAACGTATGCAATGTGTGCAATGTATGCAATGTATGTAATGAATGTAAGGTATGTAACATATGTTATGTATGTAATGTATGTAATGTATGTCATGTATGTCATGTATGTGATGTTTTCAATGTATGCAATGTATGTAATGTATGTAATGGATGTAATTTATGTAATATATGTAATGTATGCAATGTATGCAATGTATGTAATGTATGTAGTGTATGTAAATGTATGTATGCATGTACTGGATGTAATGGATGTAATGGATGTAATGTATGTAATGTATGTAATGTATGTAATGTATGTAATGTATGTGTATGTATGTGTATGTAATGCATGTAATGTATGTCATAATGTATGTAATGTATGTAATGTATGTAATGTATGTAATGTATGTAATGTATGTAATGCATGTATGTAAGTACACACATACAGTATACATTGTAATGACATTATAGATACAAGAACATATCATACACATACACACGTATTATACAGATGTGACCAACAGCAACAACCCTTTGGTATTCAGCAACGCGCTGCCGAGGACTTCGTGTACCGAGAAGAGGTCTCGAAACTGAAGGCCCTGAGAGCTGCACAGCGGCTGAAGGCCGGCCGTTGGGGTTGTGGTGGCCTGCCACTGGTGGATAGGGAACATCTATGCCGTTTATAGGGATGTTTAAATTTTTTTAGAAAAGAGAATAGGATATGCTATAATAGTCTATACTAGTGTTTTTGGGATAGTTTACGAAATTTATGGGAGATTTTATAGAATTAGAAAATGCATAGAACCCAATGGCAGGGATATGTCTGGCGATCTTTGGGATAGTTTATCATATTTTAGCATATTTTGGATATTTATCTTTACCGCAGTAGTTTGATTGCCCAGCCTGTTGCGAGGTGCAGAGTTCGTCTTGGGACGATGATTTAGCCCATTTCTTAGCGCAGAGCTGAAACACACATGGAGTCTCCCTTGCATTCAGGACTTCAAAAATTAATACATCGAGAGACCTCGAAGGGTGAAACTGTGCACATTTCTGCACTTGCGCAGGTTTGCACAAGGCAGTCTCAAGGTCGAGAGTCCAGTTGCATGCGACGATGGGATCCTGTTTCTTTTCGCAGTAAGGAATGTGAACTATTTCACCTGGTCACAATTTCTGTATACTTCATAAGAGCACCATGACGGACTTGCGCCAAATACAGCGGGAGTCACCGAGGCGTGGCTTGGGCAAATCTTTCCCTGGCTGGTGGTCTTCTTTGTAGGTGCAATCGGGGTCTACCGAGCCGTGGACATCCAATGGTTTATCGTTTGCGCTGATGAAAGCAGCGTGGAAATACCTAACTAATGTTAACTACTGAGACTAACCGTTTGTAGAAATGATCCAAAATGATGATCCAAAATGGAACCCCCCCATCATCATTTTCCAAATGCTTCAATAGCAATAAATTGGGGTAAATCCACACTTATGCCTACACAGAGCTGAAAGGGGAAAGGTCTCATTTGGGGTGAGCAGATGAGTTGTGCAAAAAACGGCTCTGGGATCGTGATACTCGTAGACAATGACAGTCATTTTGTCTCTAGACGTCCAGACGACAGGGAACGTGACAAAAATCACCAGCAATGAACAGCCAGGGTAAGCCCATGTTAGGTTGGGCTCTCTACACCATTGCCAACCCAACGCAACTGGGTCAGCAAGCAGTGGATGCATGGATTCTCAGGTGGTTGCAGATGAGCGACCTGGATAGATTTGCTTAATGTTGAGAAAGAGGGCTGCTGCCTTTTAAATGGAGAGGGATCATAAGCAACTGTTTGCTGTATCGACTGCTAGCAGATGGATTCATTGAGTGATTTGGGTGGAATTGAGCTTACGGGGACATATGGTTCTTGTAAATGGGGCACCCCCAAATTCCAAAGCAGTGCTATCATTTGTACCAATGTAGACATGTCAATCTTGGGCTATAGCATGTCATACCCGTACCCCATGTCCGGACAAACCTACTGTATACAATACTACCGTTTGCATTCTTTTGCGGGGGTTATCGCTATGGATGATTGATATCCATGATCCAACCAGTTTTTCAGAAGCATCATGTTTCCGACACGCAGAATTGGGATGCAGCCTAGGAATGATGTGGTGCCAGCGGGTCGAATGTGGGAGCCTTGGGGGGCTGCATTGGTCATGATGGATGAACCAGGGCCTGTATGGTCAAACATGGTATGATGACACAGTCCGCTTCATCCATTGACCCTGACTGTGAACCGCTGGTTCCTTTTGCAATGCTTCCGCACTGTAAATGGAAAGAGATGTAAACAAAATACAGACAGTTTGCTTGTGCCACGCAGATTCCATGGCTCTCAGTTCTTCCGGAAACACAAAGAGCCATGGACGGGTTTAGCATCCTACCAGGAAGCATCCCCGCAGGAGATGAAGCGTCCAGCTTCTCCACCGTCTCCTGTGGCCGGGAGGAAAAGTGCTCGCGTCCTACTTCGAGACCCGGTGCTTTCTTTGAGAGGAGGTATACACCTGACACATCTTCGATGAAGAATGAAGGGCCCGAAGGGCAGGGTCATGTTGGCCTGGGCCAGGGCCGATCACAGGTGAAAGCTCCTAAGCCTCAAGCACAGAGATGCTACAGAAGGAAAGTGATGCGAGTCAAGCGTGAAGTGCTTTTGAGATGATTTCTGAAGGAATATGGATTCGTAGATCCATGCAAACCCGCAAAGAAAACACTCTTCTCCGCCATCTCCCCAAAGGAGTTTTTCTTTCCGAAGGAGGTTTTCTACCCTATCCACCTCGCAGCTCACCTCGGAGATGCCGAACTCGTGCGCACTCTACTGGCCCGCGGAGCAGATCCGGAACAGAAGTCTTCGAAAGGCCAGACACCAAGTGATATCGCCCGAGCAGCAAATAGAGTGAGATGGCTCGCACGAGACCTGGACTTTCTGTTTTTTTATATTTTCCCGGAAAATTCACCATGCAAGGAGACTATGGGGATTTATTGGGAATGGTTTCATTCTGCTCACTTTTTGAGATTTTCCCTAAGCAAATCCAAGGATATGGTTCTGATGCTGCTGGTTGACAAAGTTGCCGTCCTGAATTTTCGGGATGCGCTCGCACTGATGGAACCCTGATGCCATTTTCGCACCCGGGATATCCATATCAGATTTCGGCTTGACGCAGTTTGGTGCCAGCCGCCTGTGATCAGGTTCAAGGACCCCAGCTGATAGGGGGTAATATTACCCAATATCAGCATTGTTATCATGATCCTTTGTGGGAATCCTATATAGGTTTTTAGGGATGATTCGTATTCCACGAGGTTTTTGACACTGCTCATGTGGTGTTCTCCCGAATCGTACAGGATTTTTGACTGTTTGCATAAGCAATAATCTATAGCATTTTAGTGTGGACGTGTGGAGCAGCAGAAGTATTACCAGGCTTCGGTGGCCTGATTCTGTGACCGGAATCCCACCCAGAAACCATGGTTCATTTGGTACCCTATTTTATAGAAAGTCCACTGCAAGATTGTCCAAAATAATGCCAGAGCTTTAGTTTGTTTTTATATAGCCTCAAAGTCAGGAGCTCCCCAAAGTACTCTGAACTTAAGTTCATGATGCAACATCCATCTCTCTCTCTCTCTGTGGAAACATTGCCTGGGAATCTCAGGTTCAAAGTATAGACTTTAAAGATTTCGGCTGAAACTTTTCCTTGGAATCTTGAATCATGAAAATTTTCATTTGACTTTGGCGAACATACTCAGGACCTGCTCCAAAATACTCCAAAATGATGAAGAAAACACACTTGGACCGGTTGATGCTGTGCAGTCCTACTTCTAGCCAGCTTCTGCTCATGCTTGGCAGTGATTCAAAGCTCTCATTTGCAAGAACCTTTAATTCACGAAAGTCGAGTTGAACTTTTCATACTTTCTTGGTTTGTGAGGGGCGTGGGCTTGCAGTTTTGAAAAATCGTACCCTCCGATGTCATCAAATATGGCTTGCCAGGAAATTCCCTATTTAGTTCGATGATTCCCCCCTGAACAAACCTCCATTTAGGGCCTAGGGATTTCCCAGCCAGCCATGTTTGACTCCCGATTCGGGTACCCAATTTTTTCAATCAACACATCAGCTGGTTGGCCAGCTCCACAAAAAAACTGCTTGCTCGCCTGCTTATCCGGGCTTATCCCTCAAAATTCAGGGGGTGACTGTCCCGATGTTTGGTCATATCATCTAAAATATCTAAAGAACTATCCAACTACTGTAAACACCACTGGCAGAAGTGCGACTATAGGCAAAAAGAATTAGACGCAACTTCTCAGAAAGAACAATTGGAGTCCAAAGCGTTTGCAGCTTTTTCATATGTTAAGTGGTGTTGTTGTTTTTGGCAGGTTGGCAAGTTGGTGGTTTAATTTTTTTGGGGACTTTGGCAGGACCTGGCAGGAAGTCTATTTGCGATTGAATTGAATATATTTTTGGAGACGCGTTTCATATTCTCGATACTCAGTCTTGGAAATATTTGTACATTTTGTTTGCATGATTTCGATTTTTCCCGTCCTAACACTAACACACTTGTAGACCTGAACAGCTCTGAAGCAGTGGACTTTGTTAGAGGGTACGTTTTGCGTACGCAGTTTGGAAGACTTGGGACTCTTTGGCCGATCAGACCGCAAGCCCAAGTCAACTGAGACAGCTGTTGCGATGTGGAAGGATGAATAACTCCCGCAGTTGAAAGCTTGGCAGGGTGCGTGCCAGGCACGCTACTCAGCAACTGTAATTTTCCAAGTGGGAAGAGAAGCAAGAGATAGCAAGATAATTAGTTGGCTTCCCCAAAGAGGTATATTTGCATGTCCCAATTTCCCAAGACAAGTTTTAGATAGAAATGTTGGTCGCTGTAAATTGGTTTCACTTCTTGGATTTCACTAGCGAGCTGGCTCTGTCAAGTGGTGAGTGTTCGACCTTGCTTTCTACACACAATTTTCCTGTGGAAGTTGTGGTTGCGAGACCATTCTGTAAACTTCCTATACCCGAGGCTTTCCTCATCGCAGAAAAGCTGATACGCGACGGAGTGCAGACCGAGAAACATCATTGGATCCAGAAATTGGATCATATTTAGTACACACAAATACAAACACATGCAATTCATGAGATGGAAGTGGAATAATCTGATGTGTTCAATTTCGTCTTTGGACCGAGGCCCCGCCTCAGTGACTGGCTGAAGAAAGCGCCGCAACTTGCTGGCTCCTGGGGAAACTCGGTTGCAAAAACATCCAAGGCACTGAAATGTGGCTGATTTCCAGGGCCATGAAACACAAGACATATTTAATTTGAAATTGGGTACTTAAAAGTTTGGACACCTCCAAATCAAGACTGGTTGATTATCACCATGTCCCCCCAAATTGGCTAAAGAATAGGGATGAATCTGATGGTATTTTGAGATCGCTGGGCTTGAGGTGGACGCGCGCCACCCGCTGCCGAGGAGGGGAAGCCGTGATCTTGGTCGTTAAGTTTTGGAGAAAAAACAGTGCACCATGGGTTTCCTAGTTTCGGAAAAATAAATCCATTTATATCCATTCTTATCCACTGCCATTGATACCATAAATCGATCATAGATCCATTGTTTGAAGAGCTTGGTGTTTCAACAACTCCTACGGACTCCTACGGACTCCTACGGCGCCTGGCTTTCTGAAGCAGGATGTGGCAGATGCCCGGCGCCGCCAGGCCATTTTCCTGCAAAGATGGCCACAGAAGCCACGGTTTTTGTTTCTTAGACTGATACGTTTATTGATGTTTATTGATGTTTATTGATGTTTATTGATGTTTATTGTTTTAGAATCATTCTAGAATCATTTTAGAATCTTGGGTACACGCTTTATCGAACATGCCAATCTGTGACAATGACCAGATTTGTAGATCGTTCTGCCTCGGACTCATTGGCCACCTTTGCCGAGAACTCATGTAGCTAGGGAATTGTAGCCAGAAACATTCCAGGGCGGATACACGATGGTTGTGCTCCAACTCAAGGAGATATGTCGTGTTTCGGATCCGCATTCAGCATGAGTCACGCAGCATGTTGAGGTTCTGGATTGAGCCAAGTTGCAGCATAGCAGGTAAGACAGCTGTAGAAAAATCGGGAAAATGATCGAACACCGAAGAAGCGAACTCAGATGGGCGGAATGGCGTCCTAGTCACTCTGTCGCCATGACATCCGTAATACCAGCGGATGTTTCGGTTGGAAGCTCAGCACTTGACATCGTCAGCTGCCACTGGGGGATGAACATCCATAACTACCAGATACTTTCCCAGCGATTTTTGGGGTTCAGCCTAAGGTACCACGGTTTTGACCCAGACTCATATCGGCGTATTCTTAAACACGGCCCGGTTGCAATGGATATTCGATAGGTCCGATAGGTGATGTACAGGGCCTGGTGACCGCTTGGAGCCGCTCCGCCTGAGTCCATGCATGTCGAGACGGACGGTATGGAGCCCAGGCGCTCGTTGAGTGGCACGGTACTTATTCCATCTGATTCCCATCTACCCTATATGAAAGACCCCCCTCTGTATGATGTTTTTTTTTTTAATATTATCCCCTACTAAATTATGGTTTCTGAGAAGTGTTTTGGATGATGGTCCCTTTTCCCTTTTGGCGAATGGCCAAGGTTGGATGTCTTTGGACGCGGCCAGAGGTGTTAGTGCAAACCAGACATTGCATCAGCTCCTCATTTCATTGTGACTTACCAGGAGATGAATTGCGAAAGAGAGAAACAATGCAGAAAATAAAGGGACAGAAAAGAGAAGGTAAAGGGAGGTGAAGATGCAATAGACTCAATAGACTTCCAAATTCCTTGGCGTGACATACTTGTTTGAGCAGGAACACACTCTTCTTTAGCCGTAAACGCTACCTGATTGTCAGACACCTTTCGCAATAAGATCATACAGGGATTCCAATCGCAAATCCACTATTTCACATCGCCAGTCTTCCAGAAGGTAGCCCGCAGCGGGCGCCGAGACCGAAGGGTGATTTTGTGAGGTTTGTTTCCCCCGGAGGCAGAGTCTCTCGATGTTTTCCAGATATGGAGGCGAGGGGAAGTCATCAAGGGACCGATGACTATCATGACCATTCAGATCGGCGCATCCATGTGTTGAAAGGCCTTGAACGCGCATCTGACACCAATTTTCAGCAAGTCTTACAGAATTTGATGGGTCTCTTTGAGGCATGATTTTGTTTAAATCAGCTTAAAGAACATGGATTTGGACTTTGAACTAACGCATTGAAGCGAGATTTCTTGATTGCTAAACTCCCAAAACAAGCTGCTCCCAGTGCTGCGGCGGAAGTGGCAGCTGGACGTTTCTACGACTCTCGGAGTTGAAACGGTGTGGTTTTATGGGGAGAGAGGAAGAGATTGGCAATGAGTCGTTACTATAGTGGATTAGTATTGGATTAGTATGGATTAGTTACTTACTGTAGCTAAGCTTAGCTTTAATTACTACAGTTCTGGCAGATGCAGACAATTCGTTAGCCGAGAAGTATTGTGTTTGTTGGGAAGACCGAAAGATAGGGAGCACGGCTAATTATTCCAAAGGAATTCCGTGGCCCTTGGTAAAAACAATTGTATCCCTTCACATTTTGTAGTTGAGGGTCTAATATGATATGCTTTGACATTTGATGTATGGATACTACTAGCAACCACACTCAGATATACTTCCAGCATGGCAGCTCCAGAAGGCGGCCCTAAAAGTGCCAGGCGTAAAAGTGTCACTTTTAGAGGCCAGTAGCACCACCAACCTCTGAATCCAGGAGGTTTTGAGCCATGCATTTGTGAACTTGATCCGCGGATCAATAGATTGAATTCTGATAATATTTTCATATATTTTCCGGTGACTGTGCTTTCACTATAGATCCTCTGGCATTTGCAGCACTGGTAAAGGCCCCTGAAAGCTTGAAATCTCCAAGTTTTCACCCATGGCTTGAAAGCACCATTGTTTCGAAGTGGACTTGCTGGTTCTCACTTTAACATATTCCTCCTTTCAGCAAAGTTTGTCGAGAATTTCATAGAATTTTGGATGGTTTGCGGCAAAGGATGCCAAGTTTGCAGCTCAGCACCCCGTCGCTGAGGAGTTTTCACCAGCTTCAGCATGGTCTGAAGCTCAGCCTGACCTCTGCGCGTCATCCCCGTCATCTCATGGGATTTCTGGCGATCTCACATCTTACCCCAACGGACAAGGGGGGAACCGGGTTATGTTAATCTGATAATGCCCATGTACGTATATAAATATGTGATGATATATGATAATATGTTTCTATGTATATGATTGTATTATACACAGAATGAGTGGATTCAAATGCATATAAATGCATCATTACAGAAAGAGTTCATAGACGTCCACTGAATATATGTAGCATGTACAACATGGCATTTTTAACATATTCAGGCTGGCTGTTGTGGCCTTGGGCTGGCGCCAAGGTGATACATTTTATATCCATTGTGGTTTGTGTGGCTGACTTCGAGTCGGCCCGTTGCTCAGGTCCAACCCATTGTTGGTGGGAGGGATTTCTTCAGCGGTTGTTTCATCATACCGAGGTATGGATGGGGCTTCTCATGGTGGCCTTGGCAGGTGAAAGGGTCAATGGCTTGTCAGCTTGATTTTAAAGGTGCATTTACCCTCTGGTAAACTAACATAGCCATGGAAAATCACCATTTTCAATGGGAAAATCCACTATACATGGCAATTTTCAATAGCTGTGTTAAATTACCAGAGGGTACAATCTACACACGTCTTCCACTTGTGCCGGACCCCTTTATGTCAAGATATGTCAAGTTTCCACAGCGCTTCCGAAGGCAAACTGATCTTGGTTTGCTGGATGCTGATCATTGGTTGGAGGACTGCACACGACAGACTCATATGGCTGTGTCTGACACTTCGGTACCCCACAATCCACTCATAAATCATCATTTTCCCTGTCAAAATTACCATTTTAGAGGGGTATGTATACCCCATTGATCCCTATTGGTTATATAAATATAATATTATATATATATACATATGTATATATCCAATTATCCAATCATATCCTGCATAAATCCCTAGATAAAGTGCTTGGTTTATTTCCTCTTCTGATGGGTCAAATCGCCAGTCGTTAGTCGCCGGCAGAGCACTGCAGATTTTTCAGGAACCCCATGTCCGATCCCACTCGAGAGGCCTGGGATAGGGATATGATTGGGTTATAATGGGAATCAGTGGGAGCTGATATAAGATAATACTATGGGATATTCAATGGGAATTATAGTCTCATTTGATGGGCTTATATTGGCCAATTAGAATGGGAGGATTTTTTCGGATTTGAGCAGAAATGGGGGAGGCAGGGCCTCTGGGTGTGGTACTCCCAGGACCACTGTGCTAAATACCTGCTTATGTTTCACATACAATCGGGACACTTGCCTGACCTTTCCTCAACACGGGTCGATAAAATCCGATGTTTGTCTGGAAGGCAATCACCAGACTACTGGTTCCGAGAAGGGACAACCTTGATCAAACGAGTGAAAAAGAAAACAAGGTAGACGGTGGACATTGCCTGGTGAAGGGACATACCGAACCAGCACAGAATAATCTCCAACAGTCCAAGCGGATGTGCTTGGCGATTGGCATTATTATTGTGATTTCTATTGGTATGTTAGGTATTACATCTCCCAATTAATACATTATATGTGTGACATATATATATATATTATGTATATATATACATAATATATATATACATAATATATATAATATGCATATGTAAATGTACATCATACGTCTCACCAAATCTCACTATCGCAGCAGTTATGCTACCCTTTACATGTTGGGATCATCATAGTCCTTTATTAAATCCATTAATCATGCCATTTTCAGCGAGAAAAAGCCATGGGGCCGACACCTGCAGGTGGAAAGATGGCAGCAACTGCAAGAGCTCCATGCATTGATGGCGGTCGGCAGCCCATGACGGCAATGGAATCACCGAAAAACGGGGATGACTTGGCGATTGTTACAATCGACTATAATATAGTCTCATATATATAGTATAGTATAGTAAAGTATAGTATAGTACAGAATAATATAGAATAATATAGAATAATATAGAATAATATTAATAGTTGCAGCATCCTAATCAACTATATCATATTTAGAATGGTTGTCTAACTATATGATCGCAATAGTGACAATAGTTATAGGATTTGCCAACTATAGTTGCATTCTATCCGGTTAAATACTGGTTGCCATCTATCCAGTTACCCTCTGGTAATCAAATGTGGCAATCGACTATCAATGTGGTTTTTAAAGGGAACATACATAATTGTAAATCTGGGATTATCCATTGCACTGTTTGACTACTTTAGGGTAGGATTTTGGGGTAGCCTATTTCTTGCACCCAGTTGTGCGCCCAGAAGGTGGAAAATAACATGGAATCGTCGAAAAAGATGAGCCTGGGAAGGATTGGAAAAACATGCATGTGATTTGTGAGAAATTGTAAGCAGATCATTTGGGATCCATTTTGATTAGAGGCCTCACGGCGATTGACTATTTATGACCAGCCACATGTTACCACTAGGTGGACGGTGGCGAAACCACTGGCAAAAGATTGGGGCGCCTTTTGTGACCGAAAGTCAGCCATTTCCCCATGTGTGAAGCACAGGGATGACAAACCATGGACCCTCTGGTAATTTGTTACATAGCTATTGAAAATGACCATTTATAGTAGATTTATAGTGGATTTTCCCATGAAAAATGGTGATTTTCCATAGTTTTTTGTATGTTTATCAGAGGGTACCCTCCCTGTTGATCGTTCCCCCAGATTATGTGCCTTTTGAACGGTGGCACTATCAGCAGCATGGGCGCAGTGGAGGCGAAGGGCTCCGCAAAAGCGTAGCGGCGTAGCGGCCTAGCGATCACATAAAATGGGGAAAACCATAGGAAAACCATAGGAAAATGGTGATTTAATGAGGGTTCAATGGTGGTTTAATGGGATTTAATGGGATTCACCCTCTGGTAATTTAACATAGCTATTGAAAATCACCATTTTTAATGGGAAAATCCACTGTTTCTATGGTCATTTTCAATAGCTACGTGAAATTACCAGAGGGTAATAGGGAAACTCATGATCATCAGATTTAGGGCCTTAGTTTCATACAAAAAAAAATTGTCCACAGATCATCTCAGATGCCGACAGATCATCTCAGAAAAGAACATCCAGGCGACAAGTCCTTTAAAGACAGTATGACATGACAGAAATGGGGGTTTCTTAAAATGGGGACTCCAACATTCATTCAATTCATTGGTCATTTCTTTGGGGGGGAAACGAACGGATTTGCCATTTGATGATGATTGAGCTGTGCAAACAGTCCATGTCCGATGCCCTACTTTCGTCGCGCCTCAGTTGCAGCAGCCTACTGTGGAGCCCAGAAGGCAATCCGGCGCCGATTTTTGGTCTGTCTGAAAAAGGGTTACCCTGAATCCCAAAATTCCTAAAATCCAATGGTTCAATCATGATTTTGCCCTCTTTGAGTGACCGTTTGACAATGGGATACCCCATTTCGGTCTACACAAGAAGGCAGTGACATGTTGACATCCTCTCACTCTCACTCTCTCACTCTCTCTCTCTCCCCGCTTGGAAAGCTCCCGTGAGTCTCTTTGTAGACTAGTTCCTTTCTCCTCAGAAATGATTGAGTGCACTGTAAGGTCTTTGCCCCTGCTTTGATCTTCCATTTTTACTTTCCTGACCACGGCATCAAAACTTGAAGCCGGAAAACTTGACCGATATTCTCCCAGATACTTTGACGGGATTAAACTCCGCTCTTTGACTATGTCATACTAACTAAGTGATAACTACGTAAGAATGATGTAGTGACTACTTAGCCACAATCCTGGGTGCTTCTTGTTCTCCGCTGCCAGGGTGTTGGTGCCTTTCTTTTTGGCCTTCTCCGAGTTCCTGTGCTGCGCAACAGCTCCTTGGCTCGATATAGCGTGCCGTTGGAATGATGTAAATGAGCCCCAAGTGGTTACTGGGTGATTGGATCGTCTCAGGCCTTCCACGGCCGACAAAGTGCAGGAAGCCTCACTGTGATGCAGCCCCTTGGCTATTCGAGTAATGGCAGCAATGGCCGAAACCACACTGCTGCCAGTGGTTGTAGATTTTCCTGTTTAGGGTCTACTACCAGACTGGTAGATCCACCTATTGGAAACCCAGGTTTGTTCGCTCTGGTAGATCACGTGCCTTGCTTTGCTTCCTGGTCCAAGGATTCGAACAGCACATGTTGAGGACAGCGAAAGCGCCCAGGTGCCCTATGATCAAAGCCTCACGACTGGGATCACTGGCACATTCTAAGGAGCTACCATGGAGAGAGGTGTATGAAAGGTCCACTTGCCATTCTAAAAAGAATTTTCACCATGACTGATATAGTGCTACAAGTCCCTCCACCGGCCCATGACTTGCATTGCCGCAGAAGCAGCGTGCAGCAGAGATTCAGTGGCACTTCTTGCTCCACCTCACAAATTACAAGTGAGCAGCTCAGAATTGCTGGTGACTTCTGATTCTGGAATGATGGAAAGAGCGGGAGCTGAAAGAGTCACTGGACTCCGCTGGTCATTCACCTTTGATACATTTTGATACATTTTGATGCTGTGATTTCGATGATTAACTTGCATATTAGGCTCATGAATTGCCTTTATATGGAGCTCTTGCCAAGATGCGATTGGTACCAAACACTCATTGCGTAGGTGAAGCGTGTTTCTCTTTAGTGACAGTAGTGATGATTGACACCAAACACCGTTTGGTGCTGCACTTTCATTCCTTCCTTATCCGACATTCTAAAAGATCCCTTCCACGCGGCCTCAGTTACAGTGCTACTCATGCGATTTCGATTCCTGGACAGGGCGAGGAGCAATCTCTGGCAGGGTGGAAACCTGGTTCATTGGAAATAGATTTGACTAGTTGAAACCCACAGACAGGGAGGTGTCCTAAAATGGAGGCACCCCCAAATCATCCATTTCAATAGAATTTTCGGGTACCCCCATGGATTGGAACCCCCCCAAAAGTATGGAATAAGTTGAACGTGGTGTGAGGAAGCACACGTTTCCGTAACTATTCCAACAGCACACTACCCACCAGAGTCACAACAGCCATAAGAATGGGTACTGTTCAAAACCTTGGAATTTCACAGACAAGCATAGTGTTGGACATCCTCCACATGAAAATCGGAAACACTGGCTGGGTCCCAGGATATTTTCAGATAATAAGGTCAATTGATGGAGCAAGATGCCAGTTGGTCTAGTTTCGGGTGCCGAAAACGTGCATGTTCCTCGGTATTCCAGGACGTGCAGAAAACCACGACTCAGGTGCCGATGTGTTTCTGGCTGTTGAACTGCTACACTGATTTCATCTGATTTCCTGCACCAGTCACAGGCCACTTGCCCCATTTGCTGCAGCCTAAGTGGTTACTGGGTCGGTCATCTCCGTCATCTCTCATCATTTCCACTCTCAACATGTCCCGGGTCATGGATGTCATGATCAGTTTGTCAAGGTTTGGATGGCTTGTCTGATGGAGACGAGGCGCTTGATCTGTAGGATCACATGACATGCATGTTTCCCAGCTGTGTATGATCACTTCTATGTAGATGAAAGAACACCGCCTTTCGAGAAGACATGCACCACGGTTAAACGTTGGATGATATACCCTAGATGATCATCAATCCATTTTCATAGGGATTTACCCTCTGGTAAACTAACATAACTATGGAAAATCACCATTTTTAATGGGTAAATCAACGAACTAAATGGCCATTATATATCCATCCCATGATTTGCGGAATCCCGATGGCAATCCAGATGGATCCAGGTGTCGCAGCCTTTTTGCTCGCACATCTTTCATCGAAGCTGCTTGGAGGGATGGGTCCGCTCCCTAGTGACCACGACGTTACGACGTTGCGCCAACGTGACTTATCGAAAGACTGGAGCTCCAACTGGATCCAATGATCAGCTTACATAATGGATATAACTGGATATAACTGGATCCAAATATCAACCATTATCAGCTTATTTAAGGGCTCTCATTGCTATCATTGGTTTTGTTTTTCGCAGGAATTTGTGAGATGAGAACTTTGTCAGATCCACTAGCTCAGGTGGAAACCCTGAGCCACAATCTGGCGCAGCATCGGAGGGATTTCACTGAACAGGTGCTTGGGCTAAGCGGCTAAGCAGTTGGGAGATTTGAGAGCAGGTGCTTTGACGAACAGGTGACAAAATCGGGTACTTGAAACAGATGTCCCTGTAGGAGTTGGAGGATAGAAGCTAGGTTCTGAGGATCAATCAACAGTAGTAGATGATTGGTAAGATTTTGCCAACCTGACACGATCCAATCTAACCTTGACTTTACATGAAGCGATCGAATCAAATTTGCCTGACAGGTGCTGTGCCCATTACGCTGCGACAGCGCCAAGGTTGGGACTGCGATAGTGGCACCTTGTGTCAGATGGCACCCTCAAGGGTTTGCGAGTTGACCTTCCCCAAAATTGCTGCTTGTTTTGCAGCCTTGCAATCAGCTTCGAAGTTGGACGATCAAGTTATTGCAAGCTGAGCTGAGTTGGATGACGTGCAACTGCAACGAATTCTTTGGTCAAGTTCTAATGATTTGCATTCACAAAATTGCTGGACACTTCCGTGCAATAAGATGTTATACCTGCTTACTAAGAGTCTCTTCCATCCACAGTGATTTAGTGACCATAGCTATAGTGATGACATGTGATGACTGGTTCTCATATTTTGTCTCCAAAAATCCCCAGTCACTTTCTTTGCCAGGTCGGACTTGTGAACGTTGTGAACTCCATAACGCCAGTATCATCGATCACACCATCCTCTGGACTGCAGAGGATGGCGGTAGTCCCACCAGTCCCACCATAGAGACATATTGTGATCACATGCGGCCAATATGCCTCACCATCTCCAGTTTGACTTGCGGCTGCCGTTTTTTGCAAAGCATTCAGAATTGCTGTAATATGCTGTAATTATATGTGATTATGTAGTCTCCATGGTGAGAGAAATCGTCTGGCTATTTCGATTATATCTTCAGCTGCTTGGTCTGTGGATCATCAGCTCAGGGCTGGGTCATTTGGTCCCTGAATCTTGGGGACGTCTCATGTGAGGTCAGATGCCAAAGTTTGGGCAGCAACCTATTGATTTTCTGGCATTTCGCAGAATCCAGTTTGAATTCATGAAGTCCCGCCGACCCTGTCTAGGGTTTAACTTGGCTTCTCACGGAAACAACTTGAAGGCTGGATAGCTCATTTTGGCTGGAATGTCCCCAGACTTCGCATTGAATTTTCGTTTGGGCCAGTCCCATTGGACATAGCCCAGCAGCTTATTGAATGGATTCAGCAGGTCCAAGGGCTTGCTATGCTCGGTTTGCTGGAGAGTCTCAAGTGATTGAAGGTCATTGTGCAAGGGTTGAGGGATTAGATTCACATGCAGAACATTGCTTTGCTTTTTGATATTTTTGGATGCGTTTTTTGACTTGAGCTTCAAGATGTTGAGAGTCCGTGCGACTTCCAGCTGTTGACTTTTTCATAGGCAAAAGCGAGTTTGTTTTACTGCAGAGCAGTTTGGCAGCAGATGCGGGATTTCCTGTCTTGGAGGCCGCCGGCTTTTTCCACTCCCGCCAGGATGGCAACGATCATTATGTTTCACACATCATGAAGCTAGTCTAAGTTGCTAGTTCTGCGATATTCTACATATATCTACGTAATTAGGTTAATCTTGAAATTTGAAAGGGAGGGGTATTTTTTTTGTTTTTTTTTTGAGGGGGCATTTTTTTTTTTGGGTCCTGGCTCCTGGTGGCTCCTGGTGGCTCCTAGTGGCTCCTGGTGGCTTCTGTGGCTTCTACGGTCCTGTGGCTTCTGTGGCTTTTGTGGCTTGTGTGGCTTCTGCGGCTTCTGCGGCTTCTGCGGCTTCTGTGGCTTCTGTGGCTTCTGTGGCTTCTGCGGCTTCTGTGGCTTCTGTGGCTTCTATGGCTCCTGGCTCCTATGACTCATCGATCATCTATCGATCAATCTATCAATGAAGCATGTTCACCAGGTGCATGTTGTGCATTAGATACACATCCATGTATCTCTATCTCTATCTCTATCATCTATCTATCTCTATCTATCTCTATCTATTCTATCTATCTATCTAATTCTATCTAATTCTATCTAATTCTATCTAATTCTATCTAATTCTATCTAATTCTATCTAATTCTATCTAATTCTATCTAATTCTATCTAATTCTATCTAATTCTATCTATACCTATCTAAATCTATCGATGTCTATCTATGTCTATATCTATGTCTATATCAATGTCTTTATCTATGTCTATATCTATCTACATCTACATCTACATCTACCTCTACCTCTACATCTACATCTACATCTACATCTACATCTACATCCACATCTACATCTACATCTACATCTACGTCTATCTATCTATCTACCTATCTACCTATCTACCTATCTATCTATCTATCGATCGATCTATCTATCTATCTCTCTATCTGTCTATCTGTCTATCTATCTATCTATCTAGCTATCTATCTATCTATCCATCTATCTATCTATCTATCTAGCTATCTATCTATCTATCTAGCTATCTATATATCTATCTATCTAGCTAGCTAGCTATCTATCCATCTATCTATCTATCCATCCATCTATCCATCTATCTATCTATCTATCTATCTATCTATCTATCTATCTATCTATCCGTCTAAAAGGTTTGCATTATCATCAAGATGATATTCAAATCCCAAGCCAACCCTGAACCAAGCCAGAATATACAGTACACCAACCTTATTTAAAGAGATCTTAAACCAACACGATGATAACATCCAATGAAACTATTGTGCATCGTTGTGCCTTAACCTGTATTCCACATGTTTCCAGGGTGCATGTCGTGTAGTCTATACACCTTGAGTATCACATTCAACCCAGCACCTTGCATGTGAAAATAGGTGTTTCCCGTCTGCTTTGGGGGGGAGGCGCTGCGCCCTCCCCCCAATCCCCCTCCCGTTTTTTTTAATAAATTTATCTAAATGCAAATTTGCACACTTTTCAATGCACTAGTTTGATTCGACTATATTTATATTTATGTTTTAATTTAGATTTATAATTTTATAGAAATATTTACATATACATATACATATACATATGTATATATATATATATGTATATTCATGTACTTATATATATACATACATATATATATATATATTATATTTGTAAATACATCTATATAAATATGTATATATATATAAGTATGTATCTATACATATATATATATATATATTCATATGGAAATACACATACATATTTACTTATAGATGTACAGACATATATATATATATGACATATTTTTGGTTGTTTATATACACAGCGTTGATCCCAAAATAAACTATAAATAATCATGCGCATGGATATGCATCCACGTATATAATTATAGCTATTTGTATGTACATGTTGTATCCCTAAATAACCCCTAATCCAACCCTAAACAAACCTTGACCAGACCCTAAACCAACCCTAAAGAAACCTTCAACCAACCCTAAATAGACCCTAAACAAATCTAGAAGAAACCATTATATAAACCAACCCTAAATAAACCCTAAACCAAACCCTACATATATATATATATTAAATACACGTGTAAATACACTGATCTACATATACATATAGTCATGATTAGTCATGCATATATACCTCTTTACATCTACAATTTATAGTTTGCACATCGTGCATTTCCAAAAATAAATGAACAACTTTGGAAAAAAACATGAAACCCATGTAAAAATCAATTAAATCTCTGGAACCATAAATGAAAACAAGTGAAAACTGAATGAAAACCATGCACAAATTGAAAAAAAACATAGAAACATTGAAGAAAACCATTGAAAAATGGAAGAACACCATGGAAAAATTGGAGAAAATAATGGAACAATTGAAGAACAACTATTGAAACATGAAAGAAAACCATGGAAAAATTGGAGAAACTAATGGAACACTTGAAGAAAACCATGGAACAATTGAAGAAAACTATGGAAACATTGAAGAAAACCATTGAAACATGGAAGAAAACCATGGAAAAATTGGAGAAACTAATGGAACGCTTGAAGAAAACCATGGAAAAATTGAAGAAAACTATGGAAACATTGAAGAAAACAATGGAAAATTGAAGAAACCCATGGAAAAATTGAAGAAAACAATGGAAACATTGAAGAAAACCATTGAACAATGGAAGAAAACCATGGAAACATTGAAGAAAACTATGGAAAATTGCAGAAACCCATGGAAAAATTGAAGAAAACTATGGAAACATTGAAGAAAACCATGGAAAACTGAAGAAACCCATGGAAAATTTGAAGAAAACAATGGAAACATTGAAGAAAACCATGGAAAATTGAAGAAACCCATGGAAAATTTGAAGAAAACCATGGAAAAACTGAAGCAAATCATGGACAAACCAATGAAAACGATGAAACACTCGATAAAAACCAGTGAAAAAATCCTGAAACCAGTCGAAAATTTGATGAACAGTGCGAATGATAGATTTTAGCGACAAAATCCACCAAATGAGAGATTTTAGCTGCAAAAACCAAGGAAGGGAGCCTGGACGACCAAAAAAAAATTGTCCCCCCCCCCCCAAAAAATAATAATTGCCCATTTAATTTCGCACCCATTTGAAAGCCACTGGGTCATTCCTATCCAGGATCGCTGCCTCAACCTACCAAAAGCGAAAAGACACGTGTCTTTTGCCGCTTATCAAACGACAAAGCGAACCTCAGACAAGACTCTTGACTTATCAAGAGGTTCGCAGAGTGAAAGGCAGTGCCGGGTTGAGACATTTACCAGTCAACCGTTCGCGTTGGTATGATACATAGAAGCCACCGAAGATAGATCCGTTGCAGCAGCGCCAAAACATAAGACATACACTCGACCCACATGCATGAACCCTTGGGCAGGAACTGCGTCGGTGCGTGAAATTATGAGATGAGTTCGCATTTTCATGCTTGGTGCCTGTTCCACGGATCATGAATCTGTGCCGTCATCGGTCCTAGGGTCCTAGAACTCTTCCATCCTTATTTTTGGCTGTTTATGGAGTTTCAGTCTGTGGGGTTCAGACTGTCGAAAGAGATTCTCATCCCTTGTAAGTCTCACGCGCCCCACCGTCACCCCAAAGATTTTCAAGGCTACCAGAGCTCGCCGAAAAAGGCCGCTTGGTTCACTTATGTTCACTCCATTGCAGGTTTAATGAAACGATACCTACTTTAGATAATGTCGATGAAACATGAAGTCTCCTGTATCACTTTGTGCCGTAGATGATATCATTTCATTGGAGGATCTCAAAAACATGGGTGATCCATTCTTGGGTGGTTCTTTTCTTGGCTGTCTTGTTGACCAACTAGCTTAGAGGCAGCTGAGACCAAAAAATCTGAAGAAAGATTGTAGCCGGTACGGTTGAAGGAGCGACACAATGAACACATCCAAGATGCATGCCCGCAGCTTCAGAATGGGGTTCTACCCTGAATGACTGAACAAATTGACAATCTAATGGAAAGCGAAGAGTTTATCAATGATTCCCTATCCCAGGACTCATTTTCATGTGCTTGAACTGGACCTTGGCCGCGTTTTGCTTGAAGATAGGCATGTTTCAACCAGGGTCTTCCCCCGTGGATCTTTTCCATCGAGACGGCCAGGCAGATCTGAAGCTCGAGACCGTTCGGAAACCCGTTGACCTGGCTGACCTGGCTGACCTGGCTCCATCCGTTTCGTTTGAGTTTCTAGAGTTGGGTCTCGTTAGTTCTCTACCTTTCAGGGTTAGCATTGGCAAATGATAAGGCATTAACTTTATTAACTTTTGAGTCAATGCCAATGCCTTTATCTTGCTTTTCTCGCCATTGCTTTGTTTCTCATGTTCTCTTTTGTTTTCTTATGCTCTTTACTTGCCATCTTTTTGCGTACTGGAATCCGCTCCGTTACCATTAACTACCAAGCAGCAAGGTCTCTTCACTGGGTGAGCCCCGCTCTCAGTGAAGGGTGATGCTCCTATCTTGACATGTTTGTTTGTTTGTTGATGTTTGTTGGTTTGGTTTGGTTTGGTTTGGTTTGGTCTGGTCTGGTCTGGTTTGGTTGGTTGGTTGGTTGGTTTGTTTGTTTGTTTGTTTGTTTGTTTGTTCACACATCGTTTGTCAATCATTTTCGAACTTGACTTGGATACTGTACTTGTTGTACACAATCTTAACGACAGTGTTCATTGCACCAACCACTGTGCCTTACTTGGTATCTAAAACTGAGTAGGATCAATGCAAAGCCGCAGACCATATGTAGGCTAATCAGGCCTCTTGTGATCAACACACTGCAGCCCTTTGAATATTTGAGCGTTTCGTATTTTGTTGATGTGATTTTATCATGTTTTGTCCCATTTTAATATTTTTAATGGGACACAATGGGACAGATGATCAACTATGGAGTTTTTGATGGTTTTATCATGTTTTGCCCATCATTTTCGAGGGTGCGTCCAGGCTTTGGGAGCAATACACCTTTTCCACTCGGGAGATTGTTCAGGAGGTGCGGTGGTGCTCCGCAGTTCCCCGGGTTCCCCGGCCCGGCATCGGCCCTCCGCCATGGCCCCAGGTTCCATCCATGGCAGTGGAGAGGAACTTTATCGTTGCCATCTTAGTCGTGTGGTGCGCTGCTGCAGGTCGAGAAAACTGGGCTTCACAAGGGCTGACGTGGAAAAGACGTGAGACTTATTGCATGAACGCATACGCGTCTTACCTTATGCGCATGCAAAACATATACTGTATATTATACTGAATATACGTATATATGTATATCGATGTATGTAACTTGCTTTTTTCTTTTTCTTCTCCGCAGTGTTATTGTTATATGAGTGAGCGCCATATCCTGGTTAGGTTGCCCTTTCCACATGAATCTTCAATAGCCGCGCAGTGTTCAGCCTTTGAACATCAGCTGAAGGTGCAAGTTCTGCTGCAACTCACATCTTTTCCAACCACGTTGACCACTCAGCAAACTGGCCACACATCATGCATGTACTTGCCATGGAATGAACATCTGAAAAGATGTATAGATAGATATAGCAGGTTCTTAAAAGGAAGATTCGACTGCACCCTTCTTGTCGACTGTGTAGTCTGAGTTTTCTTGATCATCAGACCTTGAAAAGGAGGTACACCAGGTACACCAGCAGATCGTTGCACTTTGTAACGTCCGCCGTTCTTTTGGAATGTCGGACCGACAGCGCCAGGTTTTCAGATTGGAATAACTATGAGGCTTGTGCCTTGCAGGAGCTGGAAGCTGGCCCTAAAGGTGGGAACAGAAGAGCTGTTGGTAAACCCCTGCAGCAGTGATAAGTCAGATAAGTCAGGTTTAGGCCTTATCAGCATGTGGTCCTTTGTATGGTTTTGTGAAACACATGTTTGACCATTTTTGTATATTTTTGTTGTTTTTGGATGCCGTTGCCAGCTTGGAACCAAGAAGCGAGTCAGAGATACTCGTACTTCGGCCCCATAGCTGGGGAACTTCCAATTTTTATGCTCAAAGTGACGCGGGAATGCCACGGTGACGGTTCGACTCCAACCGCTCCACGATTCGAGTCATTTGATGGGACCGACCCCGAAGGCACCGTATTGGAGTCTTTGTCGGAGGATCGTGCAGAACTTCCAGAGGGAGAAGCACGAGAGGTGCCAATGCTCGGTCAGCCTATCCTACCCAGCAATAGCAGAGGATTTCACCGCACACAGCGAAGAAACCACAATGATCTGTATTTTTTGAAACAACGAACAACAATCACGAGTCCCACTCTATCTACACATATCCTAGTCCTTGTTTATGCAAGAATACATAAAAAGACGCAGGTGTAAATGGTGCGACAGCCTGACGCAAAAGTGCGAGAGCAGTGTGAGGAAAGTCTCAGAAAGTAAACGGCTTCAAGCTTTGAACACCCGGATACATAGGTGAAAGCACAGCAGCAAACGGCGGGCCGAATCACTGCAAACAGAAGTCTCAGTGAATGCAGGATTCAGTTCTCGAAAGTGCAAACATGCCCATCTAGAAGCAACATTCATTTTTTTTGTTTTGAGCTACTTCGGTGCAATGATTTGTTGAGCTGAAACTGTGATTGTTTGATTTTTGTCTATATAATATTATATAATTTTCTCCAGTATTTACATGTATTTATATGCAAAGATGATTTTTTTCGGGGTCCCAAAACTGACCTTTCTCCGGGCCCAAATGTAAAAATTGGGATTCTCCGGGCCTCCGGCGGCCTCCGGGCTGGAGGAGCAGTGTCCAACTCGGCCAGGTAGTTCTGGAGTGCGGAAAGATGATTGACTCGTATGGCTTGAGTCTCATAATTCGCGACCCAGGACAGACTTGACTGATGATTTTGTTGATGAAGAAAAAAATGAGCCACGAGTCCATGCCACATTTTTCACTTGGGTCCGGAGGTCTGAACCGTTTTGAAAAACCTTCAGGGTAGGACTGTACCATTTCGTGGCTCGTTCCTGTGAGGAGAAAGCAAAGAGCTCATCAGTGCTGTGGGCCAAGCAACAGATTGACAAGTCACTGCTTGACGGATTCAGCAGGTACCCAAAACCATCCAATGGCCTCCCGTTGATTGTGCTGTAGAATGTCGCAACTATATATATATACACGTATATATGTATATATTGATGATATAATATATGTATATATCATATACATATATACGGTACGTATATATATATATATGTATACATGTATAGGTATACATATATATATACGGATCTAATATCTAATATATTTTAATATATATTATATTATATATCATATTTAATTTATCAGTCTATCCATCTATCCATCTATCTATCTATCTATCAATCTATCTATCTATCTATCCATCCATCCATCCATATATCTCTATCTCTATCTCTGTCTCTATATCTACATCTACATCTACATCCATATCCATATCTATCTATGTTTGCCATTTAAGGATCTAGATTCACCCATGATGTTTTCCCCAGGCCTCAGTGCTGCGGGTAAAGCGCTTGCCAGAGGTCAGAAGCATCACTGGTATTGAAACAGCCAGGGCGTGTCTGAAAATGAGGTACCATTTTTACTGGCACCTGAGGTGAGCTAAAGCCATCAATGAGAAATGGTTGGCCAATGGTTATCTAATGGTTGGCTAATGGTTGGCTAATGGTTGTCTAATGGAGTTCCCAGTTCAGGGGTGATGATGATGATGATGATGATGATGATGCTGATGATGATGATGATGATGATGCTGGTGATGTTGATGATGCTGGTGATGTTGTTGTTGTTGATGATGATGATGATGATGATGATGATGCTGATGCTGGTGCTGATGCTGGTGCTGATGCTGGTGATGTTGTCGATGATGATGATGATGATGCTGGTGATGATGATGATGATGATGATGGTGATGTTGCTGTTGATGATGATGCTGGTGATGATGATGATGCTGGTGATGATGATGATGATGATGATGCTGATGATGATGATGCTGATGATGATGATGCTGCTGATGATGATGGTGATGCTGATGATGATTATGATGATGATGATGATTATTCTTATTATGATGATGATGCTGATGATGTTGCTGGTGATGATGATGATGATGATGATGGATTATGATGATGATGATGATGATGATGGTGCTGATGATGATAATGGTGGTGATGATTATTCTTATTATGATGATGCTGATGATGCTGGTGATGATGATGATGATGACGATGATGATGGTGATGTTGCTGTTGATGATGATGCTGGTGATGATGATGATGCTGATGATGATGATGATGCTGATGATGTTGCTGGTGGTGATGTGATGATGATGATGATGACGACGACGACGACGATGATGATGATGATGATGCTGATGATGATGATGATGCTGATGATGTTGCTGGTGGTGATGTGATGATGATGATGACGACGACGACGACGACGATGATGATGATGATGATGCTGATGCTGATGCTGATACTGATGGTGCTGATGGTGCTGGTGACGATGATGCTGCCGCTGATGGTGATGATGTTTTTGATGATGATGATGACTACAGTATTCATGAGTGGATTTTGGGGATACCACTTTTGCAGACGAATCAACATGCAATGGATGCGCTTGGGACAGTGTTCACTTGGGATCACTCAGATGATGTCAGGGAAAATCTACAGTAACGTACAGGAAGTCAAACTTTTGGCCATCCACATTGAGGGTTTTGCTGTCAAAAACCCTTAGACGAATTCTAGGAGGTTCTTTTTTTGGGGGGGCAAGGTAGTGGTGACACTCTGATGACGCTCTTCAGGGCTGCCACATCAGTGATGATATGGAAGAGGCGGGCGAAAGCGGGGCGAGGTGGAGGAAGAGAAAGATCGGGCCAACAAATTTGATGCGCAACCTGTTACTTGTAATAAAAAACCGATTTGCAGTGGCCTAAACCCATGTTGGTTCATGGCTGCATGGACTTCTGGCACGTGGTTAATTGTAATGTATGATCCTGTATCAAAGGAAGTTGGGAAGCAATCTTCCGAGTTACGGATGACTTTACCTGTAACAATACACTCAATGCCACCTTTCCCACTGCCCAGCCCTCGGTGCAATGTACCGTGGACCTAGAAGTGGTACTGGAAGCTGGAGCTTTGGAGGCGGGTGCAGGGGCACTGGCGTCGGATGCTGTGAGGGTGCTGTTATTTCATGGGATTTCATGGGATTTCATAAGATTTAATATGATTTCATAGGATTTCATGGAATTTATTGGGATTTCATATGATTCAACGGGATTTAATATGATTTCATAGGATTTCATGGAATTTAATGGGATTTCATATGATTCAACGGGATTTAATATGATTTCATAGGATTTCATGGAATTTAATGGGATTTCATATGATTCAACGGGAATTTAATGGGATTTCATATGATTCAACGGGATTTAATATGATTTCATAGGATTTCATGGAATTTAATGGGATTTCATATGATTCAACGGGATTTAATATGATTTCATAGGATTTCATGGAATTTAATGGGATTTCATGTGATTCAACGGGATTTAATATGATTTCATAGGATTTCATGGAATTTAATGGGATTTCATATGATTCAACGGGATTTAATATGATTTCATAGGATTTCATGGAATTTAATGGGATTTCATATGATTCAACGGGATTTTATGATTTCATAGGATTTCATGGAATTTAATGGGATTTCATATGATTCAACGGGATTTAATATGATTTCATAGGATTTCATGGAATTTAATGGGATTTCATATGATTCAACGGGATTTAATATGATTTCATAGGATTTCATGGAATTTAATGGGATTTCATATGATTCAACGGGATTTCATATGATTTCATAGGATTTCATGGAATTTAATGGGATTTCATATGATTCAACGGGATTTAATATGATTTCATAGGATTTCATATGATTCAACGGGATTTAATATGATTTCATGGAATTTAATGGGATTTCATATGATTCAACGGGATTTAATATGATTTCATAGGATTTCATGGAATTTAATGGGATTTCATATGATTCAACGGGATTTAAATGATTTCTGGATTTCATATGATTCATCAACGGGATTTAATTATGATTTCATAGGATTTCACATATGAATTCAAATGGGATTCATATATGATATGATTCATAGGATTTCTGGAATTTAATGGGATTTCCATATGATTCAACGGATTTCATAGGATTTCATGGAATTTAATGGGATTTCATATGATTCAACGGGATTTAATATGATTTCATAGGATTTCATGGAATTTAATGGGATTTCATATGATTCAACGGGATTTAATATGATTTCATAGGATTTCATGGAATTTAATGGGATTTCATATGATTCAACGGGATTTCATATGATTTCATAGGATTTCATGGAATTTAATGGGATTTCATATGATTCAACGGGATTTAATATGATTTCATAGGATTTCATGGAATTTAATGGGATTTCATATGATTCAACGGGATTTAATATGATTTCATAGGATTTCATGGAATTTAATGGGATTTCATATGATTCAACGGGATTTAATATGATTTCATAGGATTTCATGGAATTTAATGGGATTTCATATGATTCAACGGGATTTAATATGATTTCATGGAATTTAATGGGATTTCATATGATTCAACGGGATTTAATATGATTTCATAGGATTTCATGGAATTTAATGGGATTTCATATGATTCAACGGGATTTAATATGATTTCATAGGATTTCATGGAATTTAATGGGATTTCATATGATTCAACGGGATTTAATATGATTTCATGGGATTTAGTGGGATTTAGTTGGACGTTTGCTGAAGGTTTGGAATGGATTGAAATGGTTGAAAGGTCGCTATGCCAGCGATGCCCTCTTGTCCTCAACTTTTCTTGGGTCTGGTTTCCAAGCAGCTGCTACAGCATGGCCAGGCTGTGGCCTACATTGAGTCCATAGCGGTTTCAAGACCTTGGTTTGGGGGCACGGTGGTCTGAGGATTGATTTCCACAAGGTTTCCGTAGCATTATTATAGGGTTTTCACAGGATTTCCATCTGCGTACTGGAAAGCAAAACCAAATATCTATTTAGTATCCACTGAACTACCATTTTTGTTGATTTATGGTTTTGGGGGCCCAAATTGAAACCCTGAACTTGGTTGAAGAGGAAAGTTGCAGAAAACATCAGAAACATGCAGAAACCACTTCGATTTAGATGGTAGACCATTGTTGCCTTGTGCCCTTAAATTGGATGAAGGGAACATTTACAGGAAACCACTATGTTTGCTGGGTAAAACTATGGTTTCTTGTATATAAGTTTCCCGGAAAAAATAATCTTAAATGCATCCATCGATTCTCTAAACTGTCACTGGTAAGGCGCGGTGCTGGCCTGGCCTCTCGATTGTTGAATTTTATGGAGGACAAGGTCAGGGATTGGTCTCAAGTTCGATGTGCGTTTCTTGCATTTTTGATGCACTTCCTATGGGTTTTTACCAAACTATATCGATACAATTCTATGTATACACGTACTCGTATTTTGTTTTTTGTATTCAAACTATTTTTGTTTGGATGCTTTTAGAACCGGAACGGCTTGCCAAAATTTTGCACAGATCTGCTTGTCAAAGTGGGCCAGGCACGTGCCTGGGGTTTGCGCCTAATCGCCCTGCATGTACATCGAGATAATTGGCAGCTCGACGAAGACTCCGGGGGACTTCGGGTTCAGGGACTTCCGTGGGTTGTTCGAGAATAGGGCACCCCTAAACCCCATGGCGAAGCATGCTTTTCCTTATTAAACTGATCATGTTTGAGGCATAGCGGCATACCCCATTTTCAGACACCTGGATGGGGGGGCCTGGCAAAGGGCCCACAAGCTGGAGTCAGATCCTGAGGTCGGCCCTTCGATTCTACGAGAAGAAGGGCTTTGAGGCCAAAAATGGAGTCTCTGCATGAGAGTGTGTGCTTTGTGATTTGCTTGAAAAACTGTGAAAAACTAACATTGAGGCCATCGTAGGTGATTTTTCTTTCTTTCCTCCATTGTGCTTCCAGGTCACGTCGGACTGGCTTGGATGGGGTGACAAGTTCTTCCTGCTTCTGAAGCCTTTGGAAAATTGAATTTGTTTAATCTTTTAGACTTTGATCCCTTGTTTGCTTTCCTGGGATTGCTATTGATCTGGCAAGTTTAGCCAGCACCGCAACCCTGTCGATTTGAAGACGACAGCTTTCCACCAGCTGATCGTTTGGATTTTGAAAAAATATTGGTGATGGTCGGAGCCGTTGGAGCGCGACGGCTTCTCGGTCCATTAAAGCAGCATACCAGAGCTGAAGTGCCGCTGCACAGGTTGGCTGCATATCTCCCAATGTGGTGCCGTTTCCCCGAAAAATCAGATGCAAACGGGCAGTTTATATACGGCCTTGATATGCCTTGATTGATTGATCTTCTTTGTTTGTTTATGGAGGCTTCCAGATGTTTGAGACACGTGGAGACAGGAAGCAAACCTCTGTGTCTTTGCAAAATTCCACAGTTCGCTCAGCGGAAGTCCTGCTGAGCGACAAGGCTATCTATGCCCCCGCCAAGGCACTTTGTACAAGATCAGTTTGGATTAGTGACTAGTGGGCATGGAGCTCCAGAGAACTGCCAGTGATCATGACCTCAAGATAGCAACAATGCTCGTACAAGCCAGCAGGGATACATGGAAGTCTCACAGCCGTTGCCTAGAAATTTGCTACGGGCAAATAACCTGACTTACGACTTGTCGCTTGATTGTTTCGAAACATGACCCTGGGAACTTCTGGGTGGGCAGATTTATGTGGCGTGAGCTTCATCTCAAGGTTTTGATGCGTATTTTTATTGGAACGTAATATATATATATGCACATATATATATAATATTACGTGTACTTAATCCATCTGAAAACAGAGAAACACACTCGCGAACCTCCGAACATAGTGCAAAAATCTGGCAAAGACGGCGACGCTAAAGGCATATCAATATCAAAACATCATCAATTACTCTGGATAGGAATGCCCAATAAGAACATGATCTTGCTGCAGGTATCTCAAACGGAGCCAGCTGATTTTTTGTCCATGGCGGCAGTGAAATCAATTATTCAATATTATCCAATCATGATCAGGGTTTGAGAAATCTTGAGAATTCTCCGAAATCTTCCAAGACAAAGACTGAAATCTCTCTTCACTCTTGGCTCAGCTGAAGGGAACTTGCCTCCCCAACCCCGCGGGTTGGGCCGCCGGCCGATGGCGGAGGAGTCGGCGGAGCCGGCTGAAGCAGCGCCGGAGCCGGCGCAGGGGGAGCCGCTTCCTTCGGAAGAGGCTACGAAGGCGGCACCTTGCCATGTTTGGACCATCAAAATGATAAAAAAATCAGGGGAAAATGTTCAGAAAACATCAGCATGGGTACCCCAATCATATAAAGAGGGTGGTTAATACAAAAAAAATAGAAAATCTGTGATTCCCTCGGCATCAAAATTAAAGCAAGAAATGGGGATATCAGCAACTCAATTTCGACTTGAGAAATGTTATGTCGACAATATAGCAACATATAGCAACCCACAAACATGAGGGATTTCACTTTCACCAACAGAATTGTGGATCTCAACCATCCAAAATGCGGATTGAATTGCACACACGTGGTGCTATAATGAAGCAAAGAACATGGGAATAGCAGCAATTTCTGGGGGGTTAACCAGCAATTATTCCAAAAACACATGGCTGCAATTTGGAATCCAGAGACCGACATATGGTGTTTTTCAGTATTCAATCATGCATATTGTTAGCATGTAGTGGTTCTTGTCCTGTATGTGTTTTTCTGCAAAGTCATGGTGATCATGTTAGGATACTGTTCTTCTCGATTCATTTTTTGTTGCAAGTAACTGATCCAAATTTTAGTGCCCATCTCTTCATCCGACACGGCTCGCAGGAGGAAGACAAGGAGGAGGAGGAGAGAGCTGAGTGAAGACAGGTCACCAAATCACCTTCTAGGGAACTTTTGATTGTTTCAGGGAAACTTTCCCCTGTTTCTTGAATGAGGGAACAACTCCTTGGCCTCTCAATCAGGGAGTTGTCCAAATATGTTTTCTTCGTACTGATGTTTGCATGTTCGTTTTTTTTTTTAACGTTGTGGACCGTTGTGGATTAAACACCCTCTAGCTCACATCTAGTTCACAGTTGATCAATTTGCAGAAAACTATCGATTATCATGGGAGACCGTAGCAGCTTCCCCAAAGTCACAGAGTTTTTCGAGCGGCCGCTTACTGTTCCTGCTCCAGATATTCCAGATAATTTGTTCCGTCTTTGCGAGTCTTCAAGCAGCTTCTCAAGACTGTCTCGCCACAGTCCATCTCTATGAAGGGGGCCACAAGACTGGTAAACACGGTACCCGTCGATCTGGAAGTGCAGGCCAGGGTCTGAATGCCAGATGAGAAGGAGCGCTACAAGATGCTTCCAAGAATGTGGTGCTAAAAGGAGCTTTGCGAACTATGGTTTTAAGATGTTTCAATCCAAGACAGTATCAAAACTTCAAAGACTCAGCTTATGTCTTCCCAATGCACCCTGCGCAACCAAGCTTCTACACGTCCTCGAGGGTTGAATTTTGGTGGCCCCGTTTACAGCAGACAGCTATTGTGCGAAACTTTGGCCAGAGGAAGGTGTTGCAAAGTGCTTCACGGGTGGGATTTGTAGAACAAGATGCGAGGCAGAGCTGTCTGCAGCTAAGAATTTTTGGAAGGACGGCAGAAAGCAGAAACGCTGCCGCCTTCTAGCAGGCAGATTCAGGTGATCCTTACTGTGAGCTTTGGCTGGCGTCAAACCATGGGCTCTATTCCAGATGAGGGCCTTGCGATGAATGTGCTTGGGAATCGAATAGTTTCACCGCGCCATTTGTAGCCAAGCTGTAGGCAGTAGCCAAGCTTTTGGCTAGACCGAATAAGACATGAGTGTTGCAAACAGAAGTTGTTTTTCTCTTGTGCAGAGTACAGTCTAGGCACAGCAGGAACTAATCCTCAGATTCTGTGGAGTTTAAGATTGATTCAAATTGTACGTATCCTTCATTCCTGCGTCACACTTTTGGATTGTTTCAAATTGGACACGTATCCGCAATACGTTTGAGAACACACACACACACATACACATGCCAAGAATATTTTGGCATGAATTATACATGCCGCTGTAGATGCATGCCATCAACATGTCGTACTTCTACACACTCAAGTCAGTTTACTCGCGCACCTGGTGGTGTCATTAATTGTTTGGCACACTCCCTGTATGATTTGCTTGTCTGTGCATTATAATATAATATATATATATAATAGACACAGTTCACCATATAGCAGTGTTCGTGTACATATCTACTTTCTCTTTCTTCTCTATTCAGTTCCTTCGTTGCAGTTCACTTCGCAGGACAGCGGCCTTCCAGAGGTAGGGGGACACCCAAGTTTGACCTCTTCTGAAATGATTTATATAGTTATGATATGTTATGACTTTATGACCGTCATCTATGATGATGTGTGATATGGCAAGGATTTAAGTGTACAGGGTAGATTTGGGTGGCAAAGTGCTCGAAATGACCAGAACCTTCGGATTAGGAGGCTTGAGAATTGAGCAATGCCATGTTTTCAATTCTGGAAAGACACGGTGCACAGTGCGCAGGATGTGCGCAGGCAATTCCAAAATCATCCGATTTCCATTTCCATTTTCTTGGGCACAGACGTTTTGAGAGGATAGCTAATACTTGAATTACCATGAAACAAGTGGCCATGAAGCTAGAATAAAACTGGTTTCCGTGCTTGCCTTGTCCCATAACTTGCTGGTTAGTTCTCCCATCCCAAAAAAAATGGATGGCCAAATTGGTCAAATCACCACGTCGAAAAGAAATCCCCAGGTTTTCTGCAGGTTTTGTGGATCAAATCACCCGTCTGGTGCCAGCAGTGCCAGGTAGACTTCGATGCCTTGCGGCGAGAGCTGGCAGAGCAGCTTGACGTTTACCCGGTGGCACAAACCCTGCCGATGTCGGGATAGGGGATCTCCAAGTTATGGTAATTTCAATGAGGAAAAATATTGAAAAAAAATTATCAACCACCAGTTTTCCCAAAATTCCCAGACAATGCCATGTCTTGTGATAGCACAGCAAGGATTGAAATGATGGGGGATGCAGAGCATAAACAGACCATTGCTACGAGACCAGTGTGGGTGTTTGCCCAAATGTATTTTGCCGCACAACTTGCGCTAAGGGAAAAGGAGCCACCACCACCCGCCAGCCGGCCAGTGCCTGAGTGCTTCAGATTTGTCGCAAATTTTGGTTCACGCGGCTGGGGGAACCAGCAATCCACTGTTTGGTACTGAAAACTCCTCCGGCTGACCGCCGAGGCCGGAATTTTGCCTCTTCGCAGACTCCGCTTCAATGCAGGGCCGGAGACCGAAGCAAGAGGACACCATGCCTGGAACCGCACTTGACCATTTCGAGCTTTGGTACCAGACACCCCAGAAAGCACGTGACTGGGCGGTGGGGAAACTATTGTAATTTGCAATACTGTAATTTGATGTATTTCAGGTTTTGGTGGCAGTGATGTTTACAGTTAGATTGCTTAATGGCTTAATCCCACATATCCCAGAGTTTGCAGCATTTCATTGGGTCGAAGCGGGGTCTAAATGGTGGTACCAGGATCGACATGTGAAGATTCCTGACCTCACAAAGGCGGCGAAGGCACCGCGGCAGAGCAGTGAGTTGCACTTGAGATGATGATGAAGAGATGTCTTCTCCTTGTCTTCTCCTTATCCTGTTGATTCTTGTTGCATCTTGTACCTGTTCCATGGTGTTCCCACAGCTGACTTTCTGCTTACAGCTGGGCGCCAACGGCGCCATGTATCGCTTCCTGGTGGCCCGTTTCCTGGTGGCCATCGCCTCACATGACTTTTGGCCCCACTATGGTGGCCGACGAGAAGTGACCAGCCTGGATGGCGAGTGGCTCTTCGGCTTCAATGCCTCGAAGGATTTGGATGTCCTCCAGGAGATAGCTGGATATTGCTGTGCTGTTGAGTAGATATGGGAAGATTTTGAACAGATGATATTAGATTTGATATTAGATGATATTAGCTGATATTAATCTATAATATTAATGATATTAATTAGTTATTAGATAGTATTAGATGATATTAGATGGTTTTAAGATTCCAAGCTTAGATGGTTTAAAGATAAAGGATGTTGTAGGATGTGGCCCGATGTTCCACCATACTCTGTCTGATTTGTGAGTTCCTTGTTTTCCGCGGCTGGCGACTTACGTGAACTAAAGATGAAGACCAGAGTAGCGGTTACAATCATCCCGCCGCTTTGTTGGTATTAGCTGCAGAGACAGTGTGTTTTGCATTTGCACTTCTGTTCAACACCTCTTGTTCTGTATATATATATATATTATATATATATATTATGTACAATATATATGATATTACAAGAATCACGAACGCATGATTCCGGGGACACACACACACACAATTGAACATCATATTCTGCAGTTAGAATTATGTGGCACATATGTGGCACATATGTGGCACATATGTGGCACTTGTGCCGCGAGATCTGCGAAGGACTTTGATACAACCACGCCTGGCTTGACCCCACACGGTGCTGCGGTACCCTCCAGCGTTGATGCCGTGCCCCCTGGAATCCTTGGACGTCGTGGCGTGGCGATGTACCGAAGGAGCTTCCAGCAGAAGGGCCGTGCACGACTTCAGTTCATGGGATGCTCCTTCTACTGCCGAGTCTTTGTAGATGGAAAAGAAGTCGGAGAACACCGGGCTGGTGGCTTTGTACCCTGGTGGCTTGACCTGGAATCACCATCACCATCGGAAATCACCAGAGAACTTTTTGTATTAGCAGACAACCGCTTCAACCGAACCACTGCACCACTGCACACCGGTGGTGACTTCTGGCATTATGGCGGTTTGGTGCGAAGTGTCTTGTTGCACGACCTGCCAGATGATCCTCGTGAGGCCTGGGTTTGGCGTGCCCATGTCATTCCGAAAGCAAGCGAATACAGCAAAGGGTATCCCAGTGGACAGGCGCGGCAGAACTGCGATGAAAGTTGTGTGTCAAAAAGCAGCTTTGACTGTTGAGGGTGATGAACAGCCTATTTTGAGAATTTCGGAGTTGGGAAGTGGAGAATTTGATTGCCACAATGGAGAAGTATTGTTGGACATTGGTTACAGTATCAATGTAAAAACAACCAGTCATGTTTGTATCCTGGGGAAAAGGTGGCCCTATTGGAACTCCCCATTTTTGAGCCAAATCTTGTCCGGAATTTCTTCAGCGCATCCCATCACACCCAGCAGGTTGACATCAATGTGACTTTAACCTCCAACTTTAGCGGACCCATTTCCTGTGGGATTGCCTTCGATGACTTCAAGGAAGAGATCTTCAATGTCACAGCCAAAGATGGGAAGTTTAGCATTCAGGTGCGCCCACACTTTTCTGGTCCATATTTAGTCATTTAATCTGCAAAAGTCACAGGATTGGAGCTTCATCCCAGACACATCCCAGGCATCACAGCTGAGGCCATTGATGTTCCGAGGCCACGAACTTGGTCCAACGTTGATCCACAGCTTACCACCGTTACGGTGAAAACCTTTGGTGCTTCAGTAACCGAGCGATTTGGCATGCGAATTTGGGGCGTGGATGACGGACACGTGACATTGAATGGGGAGAAGATCAAATTGCATGGCTGGAATCATCATACACAGTGGCTTGGTGCAATCATGTTGACATGTTCCAATCTCTTCCATATGTTCACTTGGTTTTGATATACGTTTTGATTCCAAAATCAAAACAAAACATGTTCTCTTCCAGTTCCATGAAAGACCAGCCGCGCCCAGAGGTGGCTCGATACTGGAGCTTCTCCCACTGATGAGCAACTGGACACAGACATGGCGTTGCTGAAAGAGGGCCGCGCCAATTTTGTGCGAGGAGCCCACTACCCTCAGGATCAAAGATGGCTGGATCGCTTGGACATGGCAGGCTTCGCGATGTGGGAGGAAACCTTGGGCCCTGGTGTGTCTGTAGAGGACATGCAAGACTGGTCGCATTTCATGAAGTACCAGTTGCAACAAGTTGAGGAAATGTTGGAAGCCAGTATGAACCACCCATCCATCATGGTGTGGGCTTGGTTCAACGAAGGTCCTTCAAATCATCAAGAGGCCTGTCCTGCATATGCTGCCTGTGCACGAATTGCTGGAAGGGATCCAACGCGGCTTTTGTCTTGGGCTTCCAACAAACAGCAAGACGACAAGTGCTTGGAGTACGCAACTGCTGTGAGTTTTAACGGCTACCCCGCGTGGTATTCTGATCAGCATCAGCTGGACGCACCGGCACGTTTCTGGAACCAGAACGTTGCATGGGTCCGAGACCACTATCCTCATAAGCCCTTCTTCATTAGTGAGACTGGGGCTGGCGGCCTGTTTGAGTGGGACAAGAATACGACGGATGCTTACTGGACACTCAAGTACCAGCAAGAGGTCATTGATCGAGACGTTGATGTGGCTCTGGGAAACGAAAATGTGTCAGGGCTTACGCTGTGGCACTTCTTTGATTTTAAAGGCAACGACGGAGCACAAGCCTGCGGACCGTGCCATTATAAACCAGATACACAACCACCTCTGTGTGCCTGGTACAACATGACAGGGTCTTGTGGCAGAAGGCCCGGTGGACTGAACCACAAAGGAGTGGTAGATGCCTACCGACGCAAGAAACCCTCATTTGAATCTGTTAAAGCAAAGTATGGACGGAATCCGCCACAGATCATGATCTGATGATCTGATGATTTGAATAAAAAATCGACCTTTCGGCGTGCTTGGCGGCGAAAAGAAGCTGAAGGTGCCTCTGACACTTCAGGATTCAATACTGATCAACATCACTGTTTTGTCCTCACCAGAAGCCATAGAGTGTCGAACCAGGCCTTGAAGATGCCAATCGACCACCTTCCACAGCCCTGCGCCTTTTTTTCGGTCTATGATGGCCACCAGGCCGCAGCAGATAATCTTTTCTGGATACGGTCCTTCAGATGGAAGTTTTTTTACTACGGGTTTCAAAATGCACAAATTTATGGTATGGCCTTTTGTAAAAAGCTGAAGTGCTTTGCCATGCTTTTGCTCGGCAGCAACAGCGTCTTAGAACAACTGTTAGCAGGTCCCGATTGATCAGTTGACGCGCCCCCAAGTCTCCCACCATCAGGTTCCACCGAGACTGACAGTCTGGGTTTGTCTAAGACATGCAGGATACCGGTATGCCATGGTATACCCTACTTTATGGCCACATTGCTGACTGGGGGTGCCAACATGGGGTAAGCTCTGTCAGGGACATCAGTGCTCCGAGTTTGTAGCGAAGGGCTTTCATGTGAAGCTCCTCAAACGGGTGCGGGGCCATGCGGTTGGAGAGGTGGCAGTTTTTATCATTTCTTACAGCATTTGCCGCTGTGGGTTGGACTAAACGCGACGCATTTTGTGAGTCCGTGAGTTTGAGCCATAGCCATTAAAACATATCAAAGATGTGGATAATCTGTGGACTTATGACCTCAGAAGCAACCTCGTGTGAAATGTCTTTGTCATGTCTGCAAATACCCAAGATCAACATGGATTATCATCCCCCATTAAAATGGCATGACATCGCTATTTGGGTTATCCCCCATTCACAGCATGGATTTGGCTGCCTACTCAGTTATCTGCCGACACGGACTCTGCCAAGTGGACGGAGGAAAGGATATGCCGCTGGCCCAAAGGTGGTGTTGGATGTGCTCGGGGTTAGCTTTGCTGGCTAGGATGGGTGACGGGTCTGCTCAGATGTTCATCATGCTTCAATGAACTTCAATGCTTCATCATCTTTCATCTTGTTTGTGTTTAATCATTGTTCATAACCCAGAAGAAACTGTGGGACTTGACTGCACCAGTGACCGGAGTTGGCCAAATTGACCAAATGCCCAGGTAGCACTTTGAAGGAGATTTGTGAGGACACCGCCAGGGTTTTCCTGTGAGATGGTGCACTTCACAGATGTCACTTAAAAGTGGGCAATTCATGGCAAAAACCCCAAATTTCATGGAATTTCGAGCTGTACTTTCCCATACTTTCCCAGTGCGGAGACACTTTTAAAGTGGGCGCAATGGTCGTTAGGAACTGGACTCCGAGTTCCTCCAGAAGTTTCGAACATCTCCGGATGGAACCACCTTGGTGCGCAGATCCGCTAGGGTGAAACGGGCAGAGGATAGATTTTCAGTTGGATTACTTATATAATCTTAAAATATCTGAAACACTAATATACATCTAATATATAATATTACATATGCATATCATATAGATACTAGTATATATGAAATACATTGGATTCCATTTAGATTAGAATCCATTTAGATTATATTGGATTATATTACATAACATAGACGCCCGCTACGTTGCGTCGCATTTTGTTGCATTACATTACTTTACATTACATTAGGTTACATTGGGTTGTATTACGTTGGGTTACATTAGGTGACATTACTCGTAGGTTACATTAGGTTACATTAGGATGCTTTAGGTTACATTAGTTTACATTAGGTTACATTAGGTTACCTTAGGTTACATTACATTACATTGCATTGCATTACCTTGCATTACCTTGCATTGCATTCCTACCTACCTGCCTAACTAACTCACTCATTCACTAACGAACTAACTAACTAACTAACTATCTAACTAACTACCTAACCTAACACTACTTACCTACCCCTGCCTATAGCGGTAGGTACGACTAAACATAAACCCTACCCCTACCCCTACCGCTGCCCCTACCCCTACCCCTACCTACATAGTTACATAGCTACATAGCTGCATAGTTGCATAGTTGCATAGTTGCATAGTTGCATAGTTACATACATATATTGCATGCATGCATGCATGCATGAATGCGTGAATGCGTGCGTGTGTGCGTGCATCAATACAATACAGTACAATACAAAACAGGACAAGACAATACACAACCATACCATACCATACCATACCAGACCAGACCAGAGCATGCCATACCATACCAATGCATCCATCCATCCATCGATCCATCCATCCATGCATGCATGCATGCATACATACATACATACATACATACATACATTTGATTTATAGAGATTACACCAATATGATCTAGTGCTTATAAATATAATATATATATATATAATGTATCTATAATTAATCTATTATTATCTATTTATTTACTTATTTATTTATATTTATCTATTTAGAGTGAACACTGAGTCCCATGGCAGGTTGTTGCGCTCGTGGTGGGCACGAAGCTCTACACCGCTTGGGCACTGCGCTCAGAATCTGCATGGGGTTGTCTGGAAATGATACCCGACATGGAATTTTTAGATAGGGAAAATGAATGAGAATGATGAACCGGTGGATTTACCCCAATTTATGGCGATTTAATGGGGAAAATGATGATAAGTCACTGCATTTTGGGTTGCCCTGGTTTTGGACAAACCCATATTCCTTGACAGAAAAAACATTGGAGAGCGGGCAGTGGTGGGGGGTGGGTTTTGAAAAAACAGTCCCCTTCTAACAAAAAACACGCATCTCTTTCGATTTGGGGGATTGTAAAAATGAGTTGATGTCAGGTAGTTACGCCACAAGATGTCATATAAAAAACGCGAGATGACTTTCAGAAAGCAATTGAAGATGCCAAGAGCCATCGCCCTCAGGTGGGTGATTCTAGATTGGTTTTATGCCAGAGGCCGTCGGATCTGGAAGTCCGGGAAGTCCTGAGGTTGACTGAAATCCTAAGAGGGACTGAAGAATCTAGGTAAGAGATGAAATCTGAAATCAGAATGTTTGGCCACTACATTTCGTTATAACAGGGTGTTTTCCCCAAATTCATGAGTGCTTTGCCACCCCACACTCTCGGCTTCGATTCTTAAAGATGCTTTGCACCCATTGAACAGTCAATGAACCACTGCCAGCAAATGTTGTGTCATACACGGTACGCTGCGCAACTCTACTAGGTCACAGATGCAGCAATTGCTATCTGTGGCGGCAACCAAGGACCAGTCACGTCCGACGCAGATGCAGGGTAGATCCTGATATGATTTCATATTATTTCATATTATTTCCATCTATTCCAGATATGATCAGATTATATCAGATTTGATATAGATTTCTAACATTGACTGGATATGACTGGATCGACTTGATGATTTTCATCCTTTTTCACCTCCAAAAAAAATGGCCAACTCCGAGTCTCAGGACCATCGGCCGGGTCTGGAGGCTGAGGCCAAGCGTGTCAAAGATGCCGGTGGCATTGTCCTAGACTTCGGCATGGGCGTGTGAGCTGATCGGAGCGGTGGAGCAGCAGATGGGCCCAGAAAAATTGGGGGACTTTGTGGGTTCAGAAATCTTCGAAACTCGAATTTGCATGGGAAACTTATGGAACATTGTGGAACACATGTTGACAATCCTCTGGACTTGATTGGAATTGGGGGTACCCATGTTCAAACCCAGATGCTGTTGCGGCTTCCAGGTACAGGGTTGCCCATGATGGATACAAGGCGGCCGAGTTGCTGTGGACAACACCGAAATCGCCGCAGAAACGTGTTCAACACACATCCTTACTTAACGGCTTTTCAACCACCAAGAATCACCACTAAGAATGAATAATGGTTTACTGTATTTTATTAACCATCTATATATAATCATCTATGGGGGTTGAATCCATTGGTCAAAGTCAGGAGAAGATGCGAGAGATTCGACGCCAACAGGCACTGGGCATGGGCTTTGCGGGCAAGGAGCGGGCCCCGGTCGTGTTTTCCCCTGGCGGTGACACCTGCGGTGGCCGGTGAATGCCGGTGCCGGCGGTCCTGGCAGGAGCCGGTGGCACTGGCTGTGTCTCGTGCCATAGGTGATCGAGACTTCAAGGCATGAAAATGGCGGTCAATGAGTGATGGAAAATCGCTGGGGACAGGACAAGTCTTGTAGCCTTTTGCAAGTCTTGCGAGTTTTTTACAATTTCATGTTCATTCTGATTCTTTTGAGTTTCCTATTCATTCGTTCTGATTCCATCTGATTCCTGTCTTTGTAGATTTGCATCCTATACTTGAAGACAGTAGCTTTCACTTGCATACCCTCTGGTAAACTAACATAGCTATGGAAAATCACCATTTTTAATGGGTAAATCCACTAGAAATGGCAATTTTCAATAGTTATGTTAAATTACCAGAGGGTACATCGTGCAGGCAGTGACTGGGAAAGCGCTGCTCATCGCACAGCCGGATGTGAAGTGCGTGCAACTCGATAGGATCCCTTGCGGGATATCTCGTCCTGAGTTGAAGTACCCTCTGGTAAACTAACATAGCTATTGAAAATGGCCATATATAGTGGATTTTCCCATTAAAAATGGTGATTTTCCATAGCTATGTTAGTTTACCAGAGGGTAGCTCTTGTCTCTAGACTCTAGGTGGCTCGTGTCAAAAATTGTCAAAAGCCCTAAAGCTCTAAAGATTAGGGACGACAATAGAAAGGCGATGAGGCTCAAGTTGGAGACTCATGAGCTGGCACAAACCGACAAGATGCTGAGCATTTTCTCGAACTGCTGTGGCCGTCATGATGCAAACGAATGGCAGGACGCACATGTCCATGGCGTTGATGTGTGATGGAATTTCGGACGTCATGCGAGACGAAGAGGCGGGCTGCATGTGGGGACCGAAAAAAAAATTGGAGACTCCCAGTCCCAGTCCCAGATTGAACACCAAGACTTCTGACTGGAAGCCGCAACCCTCGGATATCTCGGATCTTACTCCTTTTACATCCTGAAAACGCTGTGAATCTCCTGAATTGATTTGCCTTTACCATTGCACTATCCTTTAAAGTGGCATTGCAGGTTCGGATGTTCCACAACCGCAAATTAATACACACAGAGTTTGCTGCACACTGGCATTGAAGATCATGGACGATTCGGGCATGTAGGCTAGATTTGGGATCATTTAGGCTGATCAGATCATAGGATGCTGATACAAGATGAGACAAGATTCTGATAAAGGACAGTGATAAAATGACTTAATAAATCATAGTAATTAAATGTAATTAACCCATATTAACCCTAGATCTTAGTGAATATACCATATAATACCATATATATATATATTATATACACATATGTACGATATATATATATATATATAATAAAATACTTATAGCAATTGATTGATGCTTTCTGGTCTATGACGATTCACTCGGCGCTCAGATTTGTGCGGAGCTGGAGATGAGAAGACCTGGTCCACCGGACCCGGTGAAGCGTGGCTTGATGGAATGGACGGCGCCAGGGCTATTTCAACACGATGCCAACGATGGGGATACCAACCATGGGGAAACACATGTGGAAGTATGGGCTATAACTGCTATAACCAACAAAGAATATCTATGTTCAAAAATATTACTCCACAATATGTGGACGTATTATAGCCCAATAATGGAACATGGAGATCCAACAATATATTCTACGAATTTGTCCAAACATGGGGGATTGACACGCAGTTGACAGTTTGAATGGTACGGTTGCTGATCAACCATTGGATTGAAACAATTGGGGCACCTTGTTTTCAGACAAAAAATAGTGGAAACTATATGGGTTTGTCTGAAAATAGTGTACCCCTACACCCAATGGTTAATGATCATTATCCCGACTAAATGGTTATAATTGGGGGTATACGCCATTTTCAGACATACCCATATGAAACTATGGCGGAAAGAAATCAAAAGATTATTCCCAAGATTCTGTAAATACATCATATCACAAATAACATCACATTCATGATTGTTTTGGCTTGTGAACTTTGTGTCATTCTTTCTTTTCGCCCATTGCCCGATCTGCCTTTGAGACTTGGAGCAGAGGATTCGCATTTTGAGGAATCACTTTGGTACTAACGGCAGATTCAGGGGTACCTGGTAAAGCAGCAGCAACTTCCAGTAGCAAAACAAACATGCACACGTGGGATCCCTGAGGTTGTCGAATAGCGTGCGGGGCTCTGGTTCAGGAAGCCTACAAACGCGGCAGTGAGGACGAAGACGTAGTGCTTTGGTTTATCAGATTTGGATGTAGAAATTACATCAATTCGCAACAATTTACATCAATTTGCGTCAACTTACGCGATTTTATTTATATACATGATTCTACATCAAGTTACTCGTTGCAGCTGTTTGCACGTTTTTATAAAAACATCCTGAGAATATGGGTCGTTACTTTCCGGTGGATTCAAGCAGGTTTTTTTCCTGTAGAGGGGCTGCTCGTGACTGTCTAGGGCTCAGCGGCTGGATGCTGCAGGATAACCTCACGGTGATTTTCGTTCGTTTCCAGTGGGAAGGCCTGGCTCTTGAGGGTTTTTCATGCTACCGATACCTTTCAAACAAACTCGAAAAAAACCGTGAAATGCCTATCTGAAACTCTGTATGGCTATACAGTTTAAATATGTTTATAATTGTTTATAAATATGTTTAAAATCCATGTCATAGAGAGGTGAAAGGTGAACAATTGTCGCAAGGCTTCGCATTCGAAGGCCTGAGCTATCAACATCTATCAACTAGATTCCAGATACAAACAGTGAGCCAATGCTGGGACGATAAGCTGTCACAAGAACTTGCTTCAGGGCGAGACTTCCAGCACAGCATGGTCATGTTATCTAGCGTCCTTGGAGAAACACTCGTTACTGAAGTGTTGTTGCATGAGCAAGCGTGAATTGGGCAGGCGGCTACAAAGAGGCCTGAGTTCACATTATGCCATGTGGATGTTTTTAAATATGCAATGCGGCGATGTATCAACATGCGGAGCGAATAGCTTCGTGGATTCGTTCGATCACATCCCAATTTGACAGTTGAAACTGCTTCAAGTGCTACATCAGTTGTGTCGAGTGCAAGGTTTTTCACCAGTGACAGTATCAAAGAGTCTTTGATACTACATCTATATACAACTCGTGTGGTTTTTGCAAAGCTACTACTGAGTTACTGTCATAGAGGAAGTCGCCGATGCTACGCATCCATCTTTTGAGGGTCTCCGCCGCAGGCGCCATTGCCAAGTAGCCACCCCTTTGCCAAAGCCATGGCAGAAGCAGCGTCCAAAGGCAAAACTGCCGCTGCCGCCTCGAAGAAGAGGTCGGTCATCTCGACAAAATGCGTTAAACCGCTGTAGTTTTTTTTTTTAATGATGATTCATGGTGATTAATAATGAATAATGATGTATGAATGACATATAAACGATGTACAAAGGATGTATTTAATGTATGATTATGATGTGTAATGATGTACAACGGTATAATGATGTATAATGATCTATCATTATGCATATGATATATATATACATATATATATATATGATGTACACTGGACTTTTGTAAGATCTTTCTGGATGTTGCCCGAGATAGTCCTTGCAGCACACCTTCTTTCAGTGTGCGTTCAACCGCCAGCAATTCTTCCAAATAATATAGTAATATGTTTGAAGCAAAGAACGATATGAATTTGATATGCACTGAATCCTGGAACGATGTCCGGCCAGATATGGAACTTCGAAGGGTGTAATTTTGGTCCAGGCGACAAGAGGCTGCTGCAAGTGTGAAGCGGCAAAAAGTGGACGCCTATGAGTCGGGATCCACAAGATTCCACGGAAAGGTGATGCGACAATGCGACATGGCCGGGCTGGATTTCTTTGAGAATGGCTTTGAAAATAAGGTGCCCCATGGTACCCCATGGTACCCATTGGCGAATCATCATCCCTACAAAATCTACCAATTTTTGGTGCCCCATTTTCACACACTGGTATCTCACAGAGTTTGAAATGCCAGGGACTTTGGCCGTGCGATGTCCAAGGCGTGCTATCGCCCAACAAAACCGGGAGGAAGAAGCCCGATTGAAGGCTGGAGGTTTTGCAGAGAGGTGTTCAGTCGCCTTTAAAGACTTCTGGAAGGATGCCGTTCTTATTTTGACACTTAAGGAATGCTCTTGGTTCGTACAGCATGTGCACCTCGCTAAGGGTCAGGAAATGGATTTCATGTTTCTAAACCGAAGGGGCAGGGTGGGCAGGGCATTGCTCAGATTTGCGTGTCTTTTGGTCGCAGCTTTGGCCCAAGTCGGGCAGATATGCCGACCTATCTCTTTGAAGGTGCAGATGAAGTTAGTCAAGGGAAACACAGCATATCTACCGGCAGGGATATAGAATCACTGTTTGTCCGTACAGTGTCTAGCTGGGGTTTTCTACTGTCCAGGTAGAATGAAGCTCCAAAGCCCAGATATAGGTTGAATAAGACTGATTGACAACTGACATTAGTCTTTAATTAAACATCGGATATCCGCAGATCAGTAATGATCGGTCTCAAGGCTCAAGGCAACCCTGATCTTGTGAAGGATAGAATCGCTGGGTGACAGGGGTTTCCTTACTGGTAGTGCAGGATACGACAGAGGCAACAGAGCTGCTATTGTTGAAAGCTGCAGACAAGCCATTGGCAAGAAAACCTGCACGCGTGCTCAACAGAAGTATATACTGATGATAGCATTTTCTGGTAAACGGTGTCAACCAGCTCTGAGTGTACAGTGGCTTTGCGAGAAGCCCTTGCCTGATGAAGCTGCCACGATCCCTTACGGACAGCCGATGTGCATTTGGGATGCTTCATCTTGCTACTGACGGAGGTTTTCAGTGGCAGCTGTGACGATTTACGGACAACATCGCAGGGGCATCGATGTCTCATCAGTAGATCAGTGTAGTCAATTCGCAGAAATCATACCGTTTTCAAAATGGCGATAACCACATGAACATAGTTTCACAACGTTTCACGTGCACTTGCAGGGTTGCTCCCACCCATTGTAGGTAGATGACAGCCAGCCTCACCAGGAGAGGCTAAAATGGGCTGGACCTTACCGAATTGCCGCAGTTTGCGTCATGTCCTTAGTCAGCTGTTGACAAAGGGATAGAGCTGTTTGATGTATTTTGATGTATTTCATTGTTCCAAAGGGTGGAAGCTGTTCAAATTTAGAAAATGAGAATGTGCGCCTTCCAGACAGGCTTTGCCAAGCGTTCAGCAGCTGCATATTATGGGTTTACATTGTCTACAGATACACTTGGTAAGTTTCTGCGGGGAACAGAGTCGAGGAATGGCAATGTAGGCTGATGATTTGGTCCGTGATAGGCGGAGATACAGGAATGGTACGGGAAATTGACTTCAAGAGGACGGCTGTAGGTAGTGCAAAGACTTAACCATCCCGACATTTGGCTGCCCTCTCCAAGGTCTTTACAGTCGTCAGCGGCAAGTGGTTGTGGGACCGCTGATGGCCTCACTATGCCTTGCACTTTTCACATCAAGATAAATCTGCTGAGCCAAGAGAGATACTAAGTGGATCTTTCGCATCCTTCAGAACGGACAAGTAGTTGCGCAGAGTTTGCCACGGCAAGGACAGCTACTTTTATCTCTACGGCATTTTCGGCAGCAAGTTGACACTGGAGCGATGGCTTGTTTGGCCACCAGGGATGTTGAAACTTGCATTGGTATCGAAGTAAAAAGAACATGTCGCAGCATCTCTTTGAAAATGTTATGTGTATTATTTGTGATATTTGTGTCCAAATCATTATTTGGTTCTTTCTATCCCAACTACTAGTTCCTCTTTCCATTGTTGTACCCCCCCAATTTTTCAGAACATCCCCCACTGTTGGTTGCTACCTGCTCCCATTTTCACTTCACAGGAGTCCCGGAGACTTCGCTTTGATCCCGCAAGGGTCACAACACGAGAGCCAAGGCTTTCATACCAGTGGATACCCCGATTTATGGCAATTCTAATGTGAAAAGTGATGAGAAAACATTCAATGTCCGGGGGAATCTCAGCTCTTGAGACATCCGCACAATGGTGAAACAGTGTTTTAAAATGTTGTAAAGTTGTTCCACTTGATTTTGGATCAAACATGAAGTGCGCAAGTATCCAATTTTGCAGCTACCCAGGTTTGACCCCAATACGCAGGGTGGTTTTGAATTCGGCCAGGGAGTGAAAGAACAGCCTCACGAGGTGCGCACTGGGATGCTGAAACAGCTGCAGTCCTACTGGTTCTATTGGATGCCATTTGGCAATCAACCTTGGCGATTGAAACATCGTATATAAATAGGGCTGAAAAATGGGACATCTATAAATGGCGGGGTTCCCATTGCCCGAGTCGCAATTCACCATGGTTGGCTGAGAGTGGTTGTATGTGTTCGACTGACTGGAGTCAGAGTCTGTGAGCCTTTTAAAACATTTTACCTCCTTACATACTTATATAATTAATCTTATATAGTACTTAATGCTGTACTGTTCCTTCCATGTTGAGGTCTCTTTTCTCTTCACCTGGATCAGTCTTTGATTTCGCAGCTGTACCCTGCATGAAACTTTTAGCGTTCCAGTTGCTCAATCGTACCTGTGATATCATGGAGATGTACTGAAAGCAACTAAATTGTTTGGGACAGGGAAGATCACAGGACTTCTATATAGTTGTGAGACGTTCCGGCTGTGTTTTGTTCTGTGTGGAAACATGGAATGATCCATTTGCAATTGTTGTCGGTTAGACACAGAGATTGGCCATGGCCACGACTTACTGCATGCCATTTGTCGAGTTTTGATGTGTGAAATGGTACAATGGCGGCTATTTTTTTAGTAGAAGAAAACACATCTGTTAACTGAATTGTCTGTCGAAGAAGATGCTCGGAATCTCCACATGTCAAGGGTGAAAAGTTGGCCCCGCTGCGCAGGTCTTGGCGTGGTGACAAACCTGCTGGCGAAGTTCCAAAAATGGTCCAAGCTGAGGGCATTTTCCGTTTGTCTTTACACCAAAATAATGGGACCAACATGAGATTTGCATGTTCTTGTTCTGGACATGCTCCCCCACCCCCCCCATCTTCCCAGTCCACAAATCCTTTTAAGAGAGAAAAACTAGTTGTTAGGGTTTAGAAACTCAGCAACATGGAATGTCATTGGTCTCAATGGTTCATGGCTCAACATGGTGGAAGCTCCTTCGACGTTTGCAGGTGGAAGCGAACGGGGCGCCCGACACAAAGGTGAAGGCTTGAGTTGTTTTTTTTGGGGGGGATCTGGGTGGATGGCCACAGGCAGCAAACATATATTTTTCTTGTATATCTATATACATCTTTATACATATATATATATACTGTAATATACATATGTTCCATTATCAACCATTATTAACCATTATCATCTTTTTGCATTTCAATTTTGAGTTCCTTGACAATGTTGGACTTCTGGATGAATTGGATGATGTCCCGGGTCTAAGGCTGTCAAAGCGCCCGCAAGTGCTAGACTGCCAAACTTCAAACATTCCAAACCAACAATGGCTTTGGTTTCTTCTCTTTTGGAAACAAATGGCATATTAAATCATATATATATAATCATATATATATATGATTTAATATATATATATATAATTATATATATATGATTATATATATAATTATATATATAATTATATATATATATATTAATCCTCATCCTCGCCAATCTTTTGCCGAGGAGTCCAAGGAGGAACCCAAAGACTCCGAGGAGAAAAAAGAGGAAGATGATGACGATGGCCAGGGTCTCCAAGGTCCCACTTAGACATAGTTCGCTGGCGCACCCACAAGCGAATATCTTTGGCTACAACGGGTAGAATTCTCCGCGTTAAGAACAAGTCAGGGGAATGGTAGATGCCACGCTCCTGTTCCAGATGTTGGGAGAAGTATCCATGAACTTTGCATGCAGCACACGCCTGATACATGACTTGCTCAGATTTGTTGACCAACCTGGTAGCTATCGCATTGGGAGGCTCTGGGTTTGTCCTTTTTCTGGGGTATCTCCGAATTTGATGGTTGATCATTATTTTCCCCGCTAGGATATGATGGCCATTTTGGTGTATACCATTGTGTAGCACATTTTCAGAGAAACCCATCGGGCGGTTTGTGTTTGCAAGAAATACCTACTACACCGGGCGGCTCTGGCACAGTCTCCTTGATGGCTGAGGAATGACATTCCTGTGAATGCAGCCGAATGAGTGTGTCACGGAGGTCTGCAAAGCCAAGGATCAAGAAGCAGCCATACCAAGAACATGGAACTGTGTCCAACTGCAGACACCGTCAATGACACCAATTGGGGGGTAAGTATGAGTTGATTGGAAACAGAAGCCCTCTCATCATTGGTTCCTGCATTTTTTTGCATCCTCTCGTGACGCACCTGGCTGCTAGTTAACGACTGCTTGCTCCACAAGCGCACCTATGCTCACTACTGTCGTTGACACGCGAAACAAGATGTGTCGTGACTGTCCTCTAGTGATTTTTGGACAATTGCAGTTGTAGTGGTGTTGCGCCTTCGCCATCTTGAGCCGAGAAGAATTCGACATGTTGATGTAGATCTAGTAGACCCTTGAACGGGGAACCTCGTCCAGCTGCAACGGCACGGCAAGTTGTTGGGTTGGCATGGTTTGGCACATTGACTTTGGCTCAAGTTGTAGGAAGCTAAAGTAGAAGTGACCTGTGAGTCTTGCTGAAGGCCGTCATTGTGTGATGTGTACGTTCAAGACCTGATCTGGTGAACGCGCCCTCTTTGCTCATGCCCTGGCACTTGTTGAAACGTCTAGTACTGAGTACCTTTCAGGGACCGCTCGAGTCGACAGTGACGGTTTGCTTCTTTTCTTGCATCTTCTGATGGGCGAACAAGAACTGAGATAGGCTGAGATGACAGTGTTTTGACAGGCTAGCTGCTTCAGCATGGCTTTGCAAGAGGCAGGGCCATGGGAGAGATGGACTTAAAGGGGACTGGCTTGTGGCGCACATTCTGCGCAAAGGAACAGATGCATTATACTTGTATCAGTATCAAAAAGTATTATGATACACTAGATATAATATGTGATAATATGTATATGTATACATATATATATATTATATATATATATTGCTACATATATAATATAGATGTAGATAGATTTTCAGAGTTGGATCCCTTGGATTCAGAATCAATAGAAGCGTTGCTTTGTTTTGCAAACAGCTTCTGAGTCTTCCAGGTTCCACCTGAGATTTTGCACTGCAGATCCAGACGGCAGACGATTGAGGCCATGAGCATCTACCGAGGCACCCTAAGGGCAGCCAGCAAATTCACAGTTGTCTCCTCAGGAACAGGCTGTTTGGGGGGATCGCAGCGATGCCCAAGCACTAAGGTCACTAAGGGGTCAAGGCAACAGAGACGTTACTACTAGGGGTAAAGTGCCGTCACTTGCTTTTCAAATCACACATATATACGTATATATAATATTATATATAATATAATAACATATATATATATGTATATATATATATATAAATGATATGAATATGAACGGACTGCGGCAGAAAGGTGCGAAGAGGAAACGATATGTTCTGTAGTCAACAGTAACGGGCGGCAGGCGAGTCTCCCTTCCAAGGATTACAATTTCCGACACTACTTCGCCAGACGGGCACGTGAAGATTTTCGCGCAACTTGGCATAGCAGCATACTGGACACAGGAAGAATGACACCGACAGACACAAAACGCAGACTACAGTATCTATCCATCGGACAGGTAGTTCTGGCCTTTGCTTTGGGCAGGTTTGCAAGTGAACTTCACCACTACCTTCAATTACTAGCTTTTAGCACGCTGTTGGATTTGCATGTTAAACACTGCCGTGTTAGCCTGTTGTAACTTCCTTTTTTACATCCTTTTGCAATCTTTAGAGCAGTTGTGTCAGACACAATGCAAGGGGTCGAAGAGAAACAACGTTGGATACTTACACCCTGGGCATCCATTTCCACCGTTCATTCCTAGACCTCATTAGACATTCTTCGATTGATAAATGGAGCCGCCAAGTTTTATTGTTTCTTGGGACAACCAAAGAAAACACCGGAGATATTGCAAACTGGAGAAGGTCAATGGCAGTAGCATGAACTCTTGCAGCCATCAACCAAGGCCTTTTATGGTCAGATCCTTAGCTTGTCGGATTGTTGTGGTTAGAGCCTGTGATGCCACCGTCAAGGGCGAGATTAGGTGTTGTTTTCTTACAACTCTCCTCCGGCCTACTTTTTTGTTTGGTATGGTTTGCTGGGAGGAATCCAACCCAGACAGACCCAGCTGGTTGCCGTGCGATATCCTTTGAGGTAGCACCCAGGTAGATGATGCAAGCCGAAAGGCGGGGCTGTAGATGCTTTAGGATGACGACGAAGAGCGTGACCCAGAAAGTCATCTGATCTCTATGCGGGGATGGGATCAATACTCAAACCTAAGGGACCTCTTTTGTGGGCGATGAACCATATACAAGCCACTTTGGTCACAAAGATGTCAGGGTTTTGATCCATAGTTTGTCATACATATATATATATATTATATATACTCACATAGCAAAAACATGCAAAAACACTGCAGCAATGAAGACAGCACATCTTCTGAACTCAGAACAGTGATGTTTATTATGGTTCAGCCTTCAAGGCCAATCAGACTGGACTTGCCAGATTAATGTCATTCGTATTAAACGAATGTCCGAGTCGGAGCTAGAGAAATCAACAGCGCCTCTGCTGGTGGAAGTCAGCACATGGCTAGTAAGTGGATATAGTAACCCATTGTATCTCACTTAAAACTGGAATTAATTGGATATAATGACCTTATTGATCCTTATTGTATCTCACTTACTAGGAGAATGGCTTTAATTAATAATATATACTATAGATTATATTAGCCAGCTACCATCCATTTACTTCAGGAATCATCCCAGAACATGTCTCCCTTCACCTCGAACATACACAGCTTTGCGCCTCATGGGATGGCTACGAGAAAATTCAGCATATACAACGAATTTACCATGTTTTTGTATCTTTACATTGTCTTTAAACAACATTCAGAGAAGTCACGCTAAAAGACCTTCAAACCTAATCCATGGGTTTCCTGCATGTCTCATAGCTAGCGTATGAACCAAGCAAGCAGGCTTTTTTGGAGAAGGCCAAGGAAAACTTGAACATGCTGGAGCGACAGAGCATGGTGAGTCAAATGTGTGAAGCTAAGGCAGCTAACTCGAAGGGTGATGCGAATGTCAGTTCAAAATATGTATATAGTATATATATATATAAATTATATGAGTTATATTCTAATATATGGTATATGTAGTGGTATATGTAGTGAGTCAGTTGCAGCGTGGTTTTTTTTGTCCCATGCAACAAGATTGTCCAAGGTACAAGGTCACATCGCCCATCACAAGGAGATGATCCTTTGGCCCAGGAGTTGGACCTCTTCAGAGCACCGTGATGGCAACGAGAGAAGCATAAGCGGCAAGCGCCGCCAAGGTGTCATTTCATGTTGCTTAGCCAACTTAAAAGCCACATCACGAATGAATGATCTCACATGCAGGGAACCTAGGTGCATGTCAAGTCCAGTATCATCGCATCTGTGATGTTTTTCATTTGGATTGAGTTTGCATGATATAGCAACATTGAACAGACAAAATGCAGCTGGTGAAGCGGCTGCCTGGAAAGTTGTGCAATACAACAGTTGTGCGAGCAGCGGAAGTAGATGTTTTGAAGTTGGCCAGACATTCTTGCGCAATGAATGAAGAATTGCTTCGATGTAGTATGATCCATTCCCCCTTAAAATTTACTATCAACTTCAAGACAGAGGAGATTTTACGCGTTTCTCACAACCGACAAATTCGACCAATCAATCGGTCGATCAAACCCCAAATAAAAAATATTCCAAAAAATACGCAATAATGTATATATATAATATAATATAACATAATATAATATAATTTAATATAATATAATTTAATATAATATAATATAATATGATGTAATAAAATATAATATAATATAATATAATAATATAATATATAATATAATATAATATAATAATATAATATATATATATAATATAATATATATATAATATAATATATATATAATGTAATATATATAATGTAATATATATAATATAATATGATATAATATAATATAATACAATACAATATAATATAATATAATATTTATGAATAATATATATATATAAATGAATAATATATATATAAATGAATAATATATTTATATATGAATTATATATATATATATTATATGGTATATATATATAATATGATTTATATAATATGTATAATATATATATAACATATAATGTATATTATATCTAATATATAATATATTTATATATTATATATGAATTATTATATAATATATATTATATATCAAATATTATATATATTATATTATATAATAAATATATATATTATATATATTATATATTATATATATATAATATATATTATATATATTATATATTATTATATATATTATATATATTATATATATTATATATATTATATATATTATATATTATTATATATATTATATATATTATATATATTATATATATTATATAATATAATATAATATAATATTATATTATATTATATATATAATATAATATAATATATAATATAATATATAATATAATCTAAAATAATATATTTAAATTATATTAGATTATATTGTATTATATTATATTAGAATTATACTATAATATTATATATATATAATATAATAGATATATAATATATTCTCACTCCCCGTAGAACCTACTAAAATATTTTTTTGACCGATATTAGCCCTACTTTTCAACATTATACGAGAATTTTTTGTGTTTTTTATTGAAAAAATACGATTTTTATAATTATATTTATGCTAATATATTATATATATTTTTGTAATTTGTATAGGAATAAATAATGTTTTTCATTATTTTCTATCTAAAAAATACATATAAAAAATATTATAAATTTATAAAAATATATTTTTATTGAAAAACAACATTTAATTGGATATTATATATATATTATATTATATATATAAATTATTGTTTAAATTATTAATTATTTATTATTATTATTAATTAAATATATATATATATTAATTAATTCGTAAGATAGCATATAAAATATATTTTAATAATAATATTAATATATTTTTTTATTTATAGGATTGAATTTATTGATTTAATATATTGGTTTTATTATATATTGTTTTTTTTTCGATATATATATATATAATATATTTTAATATATACATATATTTTCATAATATTATATATATATGTTTATATGAGGTGAATTATTGTAATGTATCGATGATAAAGAGAATTTATTGATGGACCGAAAGGTGGTTGGAATTGTATTTTTTGGAAAGGTTGTAGTGGTTACCTTACCATAACTGCTGAATGTAGTGTGGTGTGGTGTAGTTGTAATTGTAGTTGAGTTGTAGTTGTAGTTGTAGTTAAAGTTGTAGTTGAAGTTGTAGTTGTAATGTAGGTGAAGGTGAAGTTGTAGTTGAATTGTAGTTGAAATTGAAATTGTAGTTGTAGTGTAATTGCAGTTGAAATTAACATTGAAGTTGTAGTTGCAGTTGTAGTTGAGTTGTCGTTGTAGTTAAAGTTGTAGTTGAAGTTGTTGTTGTAGTTGTATTTGTAGTTGTAATGTAGTTGTATTGTAGTTGTAGTTGTAGTTGTAATGTAGTTGTAGTTGTAGTTAGTTGTAATTATAGTTGTAGTTGTATTGTAGTGTAGTGGTAGTTGTAGTTGAAGTTGAAATTGAAGTTGTAG